>KN469728.1:60258-79551 GCA_000787095.1 Periophthalmodon schlosseri
AGAGATAGAGAGAGAAAGTGAGAGAGAGAAAGCGCGAGAAAGAGGGAAACAGAAGAGAGGTTGGTGGAGAATGAGGGTGAAAAAGTGAGAGACAGAGACAAGGAGAGAAAACGTGAGGGAAGAGAGTCAGATGGAGAAAGGGAAGAAGAGAGGGTCACAAAGGAAAGTAAGAGAGAGAGAGAGAGAGAGAGAGAGAGCGTGAGACAAGGAGAGAAAATGTGAGGGAAGAGAGTCTGATGGAGAGAGGGTCACAAAAGGAAAGTAAGAGAGAGAGAGAGAGAGAGACATGTAGGTTAAGAGAAAGAGAGAGAACGCTAGAGAGACCAAGACAGCGGCCGAGCGCTAGAAAGAGGATTTTATTGTATTTTTTTCAAACCCCAGACGAACATGGTGAGTTTTTTAAAACGTGAAATGAATGACAGGGCGAGGGGAGGCGGGTGGTCAGCATCAGTCACGAAGATAATAAAAAGCAAAGTGGCATCTGGTAAAGGTTAGATTCCAACATGAGCTGTGTGCGCCACTGAAGAGGTCAGAGCTGTCAGCCCTGTGTTTAGAGGGATAAAGCACATCGGGGTTAGACCAGGTCCGGTCCTATAGCGGCTCACTTTTCACACTTTTATATTCAAGTTAAAGCCTTTTGAAGCTGCCTCGTTTACATGTAATAAGAGACTTTCCTAGTGGCATGGGCGGACAGGTGGAGAGCGGAGTTACACAGTTTTTCATCACTTTCTATTTTTCATTATACGAGTAGAAATATTCAGCACTGACGAAATGTTTGGACAATACAAAAACATGAAATAAATACAATTAAAACCGTAAACGGCATCACAACAAGGAGCCGCGTAGCTGTCGGCTCCTCCTATGGATAGCTGCAGATCACACTAGCGAGTAGCGAGTTTTTGTTCATTTGTTCCGAAATGACTATGAATCCTACGCGTATCACCGATGAAGAAAAGAAAACTGGAGAACGAAGTAAGTACGGAGCAGTGGGCGTGTGCCGGTGGCGGTGGAAACAGGGTTCGATCGGCAATATGGCGTCTTGAAAATGAGCGATTAAATACTGCTCAAACATGCAAGAATCACTCCAAAAACAACTTTGAGAGGGTAAATGAGAAGGAAACAACTATAACACGGTTAAAAGCTCCGAAAAGTTGTTTCTGCAGAATAAGTCTGCTTTAATAATAATAATCAGCTGTCTCATTTACATTCTTTCCTAGTGGCACGAGTGGAGAGTGGAGTTACACAATTTTTCATCACTTTCTATTTTTCATTACGCAGGTTGAAATATTCAATACTGACTAATTGTTTGAGTAGAAAATATTACATAAATGCAATTAAAATAATAATTTAAGTTATAAGAAAAACACTTTCCAAATCTCACTTTTCATAACCAGTGCCCATAAAAAAACACTGAATCTGACAATATTTAATGTAGAGTTTTAGCACCAAAGTAAATGAAACACAGATTTAAGATTGGAATTTTGGTTTAAGGAGCAAAGAAATAATTAAACATTTATCATTCAGCTGAACAATGAGAAATAACTGTAATGCCCTACCATAGACTGTATATATAAATGGACATAGCTAACCTGCTAGCCTCCGCATTCCTAATAGATAGCGAGTGTGGGCGTGCTTCCGGCTCCATCGACTCTGGCTCTGATTCACTTTACATTGAAAAATTATCACCCCACTCTGTAACTGCTGCTCTCAGGCTCGTTTTGGTCTTAAAATGTTCGTATTAACCCGCTCTACATCCTGGTGATCCTGGTGTTTTTATGTTGCGATTGTGTCTAGCTGCCTTTTCTCCCCGAGGTCGGTCCCGCTAGCGTTTGCAACAGGTTTGATTGACAGCGTCGCTAAGCTAAGGGAAGGAGCATTACCTTCAATAGCTTCGCTCCAGATTGGCTCTTTGGTTACTATGATACTCACGGTCAGAATTCCTAATACGGAGGCTAATATGGGCTAATATGGGCGAATTTGGAGCCCCTATAACCGCTCTAGCCTCGACGAGCTTCTTTTGACTGGAGCCAAACGCTACGGGTGATGTCACACTCCCTTAGTCCACTTCTTTATACAGTCTATGTGCCATAGTGTGGAACATTACAGCCAGAGCAGTAGCATCTCCATAGAGAGGTGATGGACCCCTTGAGGATACATAGTGCAAGTTACAAAACTGCTTACCCGACTTCTAAAATATCGCTAAACCTTTTTTTTTTTGGTGTGTGTTTTGTTTCTTCGATGAATTTTTCTGGTCCAATGTATTATGTAATGTCTGCCAATGTTTTGCTAACTTACCCGAGAAGAAATCAATACTGAGAAAACATTCACCATCCTGCCTGCTTTAACACTGATTATTCCATTATTCATGATTCTGTTGGTGTAAAAACAACAGAGCGACTCACAAACCGGATCGACCACAACAATTACATGCTCCTAATTCAGGCTCAAAATATAAAACACACATTGGCGGACGATACCATTATTGATATTTTCTGACTTGAGAAACACACGGACTAAAACCTGTTTGGCTCATGGGCACATTAGCACTAAAACCTTTGGAGCATGTAAGACCTGGAGGAAACCGATTTGTAATCAAAACAAAACACACCATCCCCTGTTCAGTTTGTTGAATCTAGAGGGTCAGAGAGCGACGAGACAAACTGTACTTAAAGAAGACCTACTGCGCTTGTGTCTGCTCTAATCTGTGACACCCGTGGATTTTTATGTTATAATCTGCACAAAATTAAAACGACTTAATAAAAGAAACAGATCCACTGACTTCCGCGTTAGAAAACTACGGTGCCCAATGAGAGCCGTAAACGTCATCACAACAAAGAGCCGGCTCCTCCTACGGATAACTGCAGATCACACTAACAAGTCGCGGATATTTTTTTCATTTGTACCAAAATAACTACGTGACGCTGCCCAATCCTGCCTGTATCACTGATTAAGAAAATAAAATTGGAGAACAAAGTAAAATGGGGATAGAGCGGCAATATGGCGTCTTGAAAAGAAGAGATTAAAGACTGATCAAATGCACGAAACACTCCAAAAACAACTTTGAGAGGGGAAATGAGAAGGAAACAACTATAACATGGTTAAAAGTGATGAAAAGTTGATTTTGCATGATAGATCTCCTTTAATAATAATAATAATAATAATAATATACATAACATAATAGGACTTCTCATGACACTCAAAGACGCTTCACACAGTTCACGACAAAACGCAAATGAAAGAAATGAAAGCATGATTTTTGTTTTATTTCTTTACTCTTAAACCTCGTGTTGAATACTGTGTGTTTCAGACATTGAGGTGAACTTGTTTCTCAGTAAGAATGTGACACATGCTTATTTTAAGACGTCTACACTGGAACCTGCTACTTGAGTTACAGGGTACGGCTCTTCATCTTCAGGTTGACAAGACGCCTTGTAATTCATCTTTTCAGTGACTGCAAGAATCTTTTTAGTGACGTATTCTACCTTCCTGTAAACAGTTAACAGTATAACCATTTAGGACCTTGTACGGACAGTATGTAAATTAGTTTAAGTCTTTATAGGACCAGCCTTCTATAGATAGTACCTTTCTGAGGTTATAAGTACTGGAGGCTCCTTTGTAATGTAACACACACACACACACACACACAGACGCATGCGCCTGCTGTTTGTACCTACACTCTTCTGATATCAGATAAACTTCTTTCAACTCGCTACCTGGTCTGCAATCGCTTCCTTCACCATTACAAGAAACATCAAAAACAAGATGCCGTTATTTGAAGGCAGTTTTGAACAGGTGAGTTTTCAGAGTTTTTTTTGAAGATGGTGAGTGTGGATGAGTCTCTGATGTGTTTGGGCGGGAAGTTCCAGGAGGTGGAGCCAACAGCGGAGAAGGCTCTGTCACCCCAGGTCTTACGTTTAGTCCTTATGGGGGGAGAAAGGAGGTTGGGGTCAGCTGATCGGAGAGCGCGGGTGGGTGTGTGGTGAAGGAGGAGCTCAGAGGGGTGAATGGGGGCCAGGTCATGGAGGGACTTGTACACAACGGTGAGGAGCTTGAATTGGATGAGCCGGGGGATGGGGAGGCGGGCGGCAGAGTTCTGGATGTACCGGAGTCCATTGAGGAGGCTGGAAGGTGAACCGTGAAAGTAAAGGTGGGAGGTGACAAAAGCGGGGATGGAGTTTTCTTTTACTTTATAATATAGTTAACTGTGTGTCGTATAAGCTCATTGTATCATTTACTGCGGCCATTATTGAAGTAATAGGGTGGAACTGTTCTAAAAACATCTCCAACCTCTGGGTTTCCTCTGAGCTTCTAAACTTTTGCCATATGTTGGCTGTTTTGCAATTCTTGTTTCCATGTGTATTTATGAGTTTCAGATTCTAGTTTAAAGGCAGCATTTTGAGGACATTTACCCATTCAAAAGATTTCACATTTTCTTTTGAATTGTTAATTGTTATGGCAACGGCGCACATCTTTTATCACCCTGACGTCCATGGATACGAGGAAATGGGCTTTGACGCAAGTGTAAACTCATTCTGTATCATTGTGAAATATAAAAGTCTTGAGAAATACTGATGTAAAATATGGAACTCGCTTGTCTCCATGGAGATGTTATTGCTTTGTCTGGAATGTTCAGCAGTATGGCTTTAAACGTATCTATCACCATGAGACAAGCAGGTGAAGCCTCCACAGGCCAAGTTTGAGGTCAGATCTGTGGAAAGGCAAGCCAGCTCATAGTAAACATGTTTTACGATAAAAGCTGTAATTGCAAGATAAGTTCCTTCATCTCCTTAGAGACAAGCGGGTGGCAGAAAAGTTACATAACACACCTTTAAAGTGTCTATATTACATTATTTTGTGATCTATACCTGGAGTTGTGTTTTGTTTCTTTCACACATTTAACACTCAAACCCTGCATATTTAGACTGAGTTCTTTTCTCAAACTGAAAACACTCTGTTCCACCTTGTGATGTCATGTGGTGATACATGAAGTGCTCCACTGTGTTTTTAAACTCCATACACCTCCTCAACTTCACTAGAATCATTTGGATCATTTCAGCCCTGGAATTGCCAGTCTCTATTTAACTAAAGGTATAAGGTAGCTGTTAACTTGAAAACTACCACTACATGACATCACAAGGTGGATCAAAGCATTTTGAGCTTTTGAGATTCAGACAGTAATAATAAAGGGTTACTCAAACATGACTCCTGGTGTGTTTTTTGAGGAGGTAACAACGTTTTAACATGGCGCAAAGCTCACAAGAGTCAATTTTGTGTAATATAAAACCTTTAAAGAATTAATTCAACTTAACAAAACACATTTCTACAATTTCAGTTTCTGTTTGTAGTGTTTGGCTACACTCAATACCTCAAACAGAGATGTCCTGCAGTTCAAACTAATAGCTTAAAACTATGGTGCTAATCGTTCACCAAACACATTTTCCAAATTTCTCACATTAGTAAAACTCACGTCTACGATTAGGCGTGATTGTAGCTTTAGTGACCAAATTATAATTAACAGTTTTACATCCTGTCTGTAGAAACACCTCCAAAGTGTGAGAGTCTGAAGCTAAAAGAGGTGGGACCACCACGGAGCAGACGCACACTAACTTCCCTGTGAAAACACATCAGACAGGTTGTGCATAACCAGTTTTGTTTTCTGTGAAATTGCACCTTAGTAACACAAAAATCTATTTCAGTTTTTTTTTATTTTTTCTGATTCAAAAGCTCATTAAAAAAAAACAAAAAAAAAAACTAATCAGATACATACTAGCCATGCCAGATCTGTGTGACATGGACATTGCCGTAAAAGAATTGTGAAGGCCGCTGTATTAACAAAACAGAATATCCTTCAACAGAGCCAACCAAATAAGATGAAAACTGCAAAAGAGAGCAGAAGAGTCTATTCTAAAACAACAGTTATATTAAAAAAGCATGAATAGCTTAGACAAATGGTTTCATTGGTGGTTTCATTCCCACTTGTTTTAGTCTACTACTGCTGTTGTGTCCTTGGTTAAGACCATTTACATTTGCTCATATTCATTAGCGTGAATGGGATCTTTGATGTAAATTGTATTTATCCTATTATATTTCTGTTTTAGACATTAACAATTGAATGCAAGATATATTTATCCTGTCACTTTTTGATCTAGAACATGTCCAGAGAAATGTGTAATGTAATTGTACCAAAGCTGCGTCATGTTGATTTATTCACAATTCAAAAAAACAAATAACGCAATAGTCTCTGTGCCAAGCCCCGGGGCCAAAACATGACCGCCCATGGAAGTCAGTGGTGCCGTGCTCAATGGCGCAACGGAGCGGCCGTGAAGGAGGCAAGGGAATAATAAATACATAATAAATAATAAATTATAATGTTTCTGCTTCCAGGAGCTTCTGACCCATGTTCTAAACCTGCGGCTCGTTCACGATAGTTGGGCTCGTTCACATCGCTCACAGGCTCGTTCATGTCGTACCACGTGACCGCTCTAACCAATCAGAGCTTGAGCTTAGCTAGAGCGGACACAGAGCGTAGCCGAAGCTAACGATTAAAAAGCAGGTTTTAAGACAACGGATGGTTTTTGAGCTGAGAAAAAGTTTATGATCTGAAAATAGGTAAAAATCGCCACAAAATTTGACCTTTGTGAAAGTTGTAGGCGCCCTGTCAGCCCCTGTCAGTCCCTGTCAGCCCCTGTCAGCCCCTGTCAGTCCCTGTCAGCCCCTGTCAGCCCCTGTCAGTCCCTGTCAGCCCCTGTCAGCCCCTGTCAGTCCCTGTCAGCCCCTGTCAGCCCCTGTCAGTCCCTGTCAGCCCCTGTCAGCCCCTGTCAGTCCCTGTCAGCCCCTGTCAGCCGAACACGAGCAGTTTGTGATTACATTGTGCTCTATGAGAAAAATCCTTTCTGGGCTGGAGGGATTTTTTTCATTGTACCAATGAGTGGCCACTAATCCAACTTCAGACAGCTCTAAGCAGCAATACCCTAACCATTTATTTTAATAGATCCATGCTCTGTGCACAGGGGCACGCTAGCTAGCTCACTGTGTCTCAAAGCTAACAGTCACTTTTATTAAAATCGGAAAACAAAAAATAAACAACCTATTCAAATTCTAATTCATTAAAATGAAAAACACACAATTATTTTTATATGTAGAATACAACAGAAGACAACAAAAGAAAAAATTGAGGGACTCCAACGGCATTAAAAGCCCTTTGTTCACATTTTTGTTTCAGTTCTCAATACTATTACTACTATTAGCTGAAAATATATATTTAAAATTATAACTATGAAAAATTCTATCGCTTTGCTTCCTGAGACACGTAAAGACATGTTCCTTGTGTTTCTGGGATTGACAAAAATAACAGAAATGTGTGAAAGTTTAGATAAAGTTTAAGTCATCATGATTACTTTTCATTTTGTTTATTTCATTTTAGTCAGCAAAAATATGACTTTTAAACAACAAAATTAGCATGGTATTATAACCCATTCACACCTGCCTTTTCAAAGCTGCTGTATATTTTCCCTTTGGCCAGCGGTCAAAGATAACAGCTGTGAAGTTTGCAGGTTCACTGATCTCTCCTGGTCTCTGGCAGCGAGGCTTTTCCATTGGGATACCATCATAATTACAAATGTTTCAGGTCATGTCCAGAACGCAGACATAAGGGAGAGGCTTGATAAAGACGAATTACATCCAGCATTAGTTTGCGCAACTTTCTTTTAACTAAGCGAAGCGACAGAATAACCCCAGAGGTGAGGAAATAATGGCTGCCCAAGGGGGATGGGCACTTTTGTTTTTCCGATGGTAAAAAAGACAATTAGACAGTTCTACACAGAGGCGTTCGGGGCTCTCATCACTTGTCACCGCTTCATTGTGTTCCCATTAAGAGTTGAAACATGCCCTCTGGCCACGGGGCAGTTTGCGCTCTCCCTCTCATTTGGAGTCCCGGCCTGGCCACCGCTCCCTGGGTATTTTCAACATGGCCCCCGGTGATGCGGGCTAGTGACCCATTAGGGAGTGCTTTGTTCACCAAACTATCAGCTTAACTTGCATCAGTGACTTTTTAAGGCCCGAGGCGGTTGGCACTGGCTCGTCCGTCCTTCCACTAAAGACTGAACCAAAATATGGCAATCAGAAGTGTGAAACATTTTGAATAGTTTTGAGTAACCTTGCAGATCTGGAGTAGGTACAGTCTCGTTCACTTTTTATACCTTTTAGTTATAGCATATTTCAATCTCCATGGCCACTCAACATTAAAGGACAAATCGCTCATTTACTTACAAGCACTCAAAGCACAGTAGAGCGTGAAGTGTCTTGCCCAAGGATACAGAACTGTAGTGCACTGGAGGGAGAGATGTCAACCATTCACACATACACACACATTCTGGTTAGTTATTTTTGGTTGTGGAAATAGTTCGTAATGATTATTTCATTACTGGACAGTTTGATGGGTGATGGGTGACTAATGAGCTCCTTCGTTTCACACGTGTCACTAAAATAAACAATATAAAATATAGCTGGGTGGAGAGTCCATGCCTCAAGCGGAGGAGTGCAAGTATCTCAGCGTCTTATTCATGAGTGAGGGAAGGATGGAGCGTGAGGTTTACTGGTCAATCTACGTTCCCGCCCTCACCAATGGTCATGAGCTTTGGGTAATGACCGAAAGGACAAGCTCGTGGATACAAGCGGGCGAAATGAGCTTCCTCTGCAGGGTGGCTGGGCGCTCCCTTAGAAAGAGGGTGGGAAGAGGCTCTGGGGAAGACCCAGGACACGCTGGAGGGACTATGTCTCTCGGTTGGCCTGGGGAACGCCTTGGGGTTCCCACCGGAGGAGCTGGAGGAAATGTCTGGGGTGTGGGAAAGTTTGGGAGTCCCTGCTAAGCGGAAAAAAGGGGTGGATGGAATATAGCTGACATGTAACACTAGAGGTGTACCCAAAAAAAGAAAAGAAAAACCTGAGCTGTTTAACTTATATTTGAGGTCTTTTGTTGCACATATGTTTCGTCTGTTTCTATTGAATCTGTCTGTGCAGTTTTCTACAAATCACCACAGCGCACATCTGTCAACACGTATCAATATTCACTTTTATTTATTTATTTATTTCACAGACGCTTAAAGAAATACTCTAGTTTCCTCAAAAATGTACAATATCATGTGTTTATTTTTCTCTGCAAAGGAACCAACACTTGTAAATTAGGCAACATATATTATTTTCGGTTGAGTTCCTTGTGCTAGTCCCAAGCCTGGATAAACTGGCAAAGTTATTTGGTCAAATGCATCTACAATATAATACTACTACTACGACTATTACTACTACTACTACTACTACTACTACTAATATACAGTACCATTCACACAGACAGTGGTTCCCTCTTTTCTGCATCACTTGAGGAAAAACTAAAACACAACTCTGCCCATGCCAATCCATCTTTCCCACAATCAGGGAACTATTACTACTACCACAACTACTATCGCTACTACTACCACTTCCACTACTACTACTACTATTGCTACTACTACTACCACTACGATTAGTGCTGCTACTACTACATATATTATTTCGGTTGAGTTCCTTGTGCTAGTCCCAAGCCTGGATAAATTGGCAAAGTTATTCGGTCAAATGCTATAACATTACTACTACTACTACCACTACTAACACTACTGCTACTACTACTACTCCTACTGCTACTGATACAATTTATTAAAAAAAAGAAAATAAATAAATGCTCTTGACTTCCTCTTGTGGCATAGTAATACACTTATATCCTGACCAGACGATACCTGATTTTACTTGTATATCTCATTTAAATATTTTTATTTTTAAACCTTGAAATACAACTACTTCCACTGATCACATTGTACTTTTACACTACTACTGTTTATAGATGACGCCAAACAAATGTCCCACCACTGGTTGTTGTATTTGCAAATGCATTAGTTGGCAGGTTGTCCTTTTCGCTCAAATATTTCCCTGCCACATAAAAATATATTGGTCTGAGCATTGTAAAGCCCATATGTACACTAAAGCTGATACCACCAGACATTTCATTTTGTCAGAGCAGCATGTCTAGTGTCTGCTCTCTCCCCGTAGTAACAGGCAAAAGGGCAAAGGTCGGCGCATATAATAATTACACATTACACTATTGATTGGCTTATGGAAATATTCTGATCCTTGTCCGTGTCTGCTCGTGAATCAGTCTGCTGGAGGGCGGTAAAGAGCCCGTGCTAACATGATAGGTCTGACTACTCATTTCACTAAAACATAGTAAACATCATTAGATTTAAGATTTTCTCAAAATCACGTCCATTTTTTTCTATTGGTGAAGTAGAGCATTTTACTTCCTGGTTTGACACGAGCAGCAGATGTGACTTCCATAACTATTACCTAGCAACCATAACTGTGTGATCCCTCAGTCGTCCAGGTCTGATCCATAGTAAAAGCCAAAGATAAATCTGTCAACTGGACAAAAAGTTGTAGGAGTGAAGACATTTCGCTGCTCATCCAAGCCGCTTCTTCAGATGACTTGATGAGCCTCAGACCCAAAGCAAACAAAGGAAACAAAGAGAACAATAGAACTAGCCAGGGCCATTAAGGCTGAATGGAGGCTCATCAAGTTGAAACTGTAAACAATAGCTGTTTACAGTTTCACTGTAGTTAGCTCCTCCCCTCAGATAGATATAAGGCAGTGTCCAGCAGTAATATGACCAGAACTGAAGAAGCAGCTTGGATGAGCAGTGAACCCCTCAGATGATATAAGGCAGTGTCCAGCAGTAATATGACCAGAACTGAAGAAGCAGCTTGGATGAGCAGTGAAACATCTTCACTCCTACAACTTTTTGTCCAGTTGACAGATTTAACTTTGGCTTTTACTAGCAGCCATAATGAAAACAAGGGCCGAAGCCTGTTTAACTTATATAATAGTTATGACTAGATTGGTGAAAATGAATTGCCTGACAAAACCAGACTGATATCTCTCTGTATTTTTTTATACAGATTGATATCAGGCTGGTCCCCATGTCCTCCGATGCGTCTCAAGCCCGGTCAAACGTGATCGTCCAATCAGATCTGTTTTTTTTTTTTCAGTGATGCACGTGAAACTAAGGAGCTCATTGGTCACTTATGATTTACAAATAAAATCAAATGTATCTCACCTCAGATTAACAGAGTTTAAGCTTCACCCATTGATTCTGCAGAAATCAGCAATGTTTTTCAGCCCCCTGTGATATTTTTTTCCTTTCTTTTTCTGATGGAATTGGACCATGCGTGTCCCCGATTGGCCACCTGTCAATCATGCCCATTTGAAAAACAGGGACATTCACTGGTGACTAGACTCACATCTTCGTAAAGTATTGAAGAAATGTGTATTCTGGATCCCAGGCGAGAAAGTAAATGAAAACATCTTTATTTTGTTAATGTAATGTTTAAATGCCTTTCTTGCATGTAAATTGTCCCTGTATTTCAGATGAAATTTTCAGTGTTTATCACATAGAGTTTCAGAACTCGATTTAGAATTCTTGTACTTTTCTTTTCAACTTTTTTCCCCACAAACAGGCACTGCACTGATGTAAAACTATGATAAATGTTTACCACAGAAACTATCCCACCAAACCAAGTAATAATTCGCCCCTCCCTCTCTCAGCCCGCTGCAGAAATCCTCATTCACACATTCATCACCTCCAGACTCGCTGCCCGCCTCCTCACCCACACCCGCTCCAGAGACCACATTACCCCTGTCCTCAAACAACTCCACTGGCTCCTCGTACAACACCGCATCCAATACAAGGTCCTCCTCATCCCCCTACAAGTCCTCCATAACCTGGCCCCTCCCGATCTCACCGACCTCCTCCATCAGCACCGTCCCACCCGCCAACTCATATCAGCCACCGCCAACCTCCTCGCTCCCCTCATCAGGACAAAGCACCGAACCTTAGGGGATCGCCCGCCTTCTGGAACTCACTCCCACAATCCATCAGGAACTTGGACTCACTGCAGCACTCGAAATCACTACTAAAAACTCACCTGCTCAATCTGGCATTCTCTCCGTGATTTCCACCGTCGTCTTCTTCTGCTTTATTACTGTTTGTAAAGCGTCTTTGAGTGTCCAAAAAAGCTCTATATAAGTCTGATGTGCTATTATTATTAATTAGAGAAACACAAAAACCTGCCATATGCACTTTAAATCCTATAAACTGAGATCTTCCCAGGCTCTTGACCATCTGAGCCCCTCTCATTGTATACGGCCTATGCGGATTGAAGAGGGCTGATCAAAAACACTACAAGGGTGTTCAGAGCAACACACTAAGATAACAACAAAATATAATAAGTTCAAGAATTTGACCCAATCCCCAAAAACACAATTTGTTCCTGACTTCTTGCTGGTGATGTTCATATGTAAAGCCATATCTCACAGTTGCACATAATTCTTATTTTCCATTTGTTCTGGTTAACTTTCTCCATGTTTTATACTATCACAATCTCAACCATCACTTTTTCAATTATCTTGATTATCTGTAAACGAGAACAAACCAGCCACTGACTGAATTATTTATACTATTTATAAAGGTAATAAACAACATATTTTTTCCTGCTAAACTTCCATCTATAGTAATCCACAAACATAATTACAACTTTATAATTGGTTCAACATTAAGTGCCGTAAACTTTTTAAGTGCATAGCAACACCTCCACCCGTTCGTAACGTTGCGAAGTCGTGCCAGAGCTTTACATTAAGACACCTCGGATTGCAGTCAGAAAATAGCCTCTAATGACTTTGACTCACAGTGAGATAATGCTGGTTCAGTGGGGCATGGTTTGTGTTTCTGTCAGCTCCGAGATGTCAGTGAAGGCACCACGGCGCTCTCTCTCAGCTGCAGGTAAATTGGTAATTAGTATCTTGTCTGTTTATCTCCCCCACTCAATGCTGCAGTGGCTCTACCAGTGTTAATACAGTAGTGTACTTCCAGGCTGAGTGCCCCACACAAATGATCTTTGTATCTAAGGGTGTTTTCATATTACTGTGTGAAGCAGCCCCAGAGCACACTAGATTTCATTCTATTTACTTCACTATTGGGTCATGTTGCTTTCATGTACATGTCGGCGGTTCGGATGGGAGAGTTTTTCAAGGGTGGTACTCGTTCACCTGACCTGTGTGACTTCATGTGCTTTTGCTGAGAGAACACACTCTGTATCTGTTTGTGACTCATTAGCAGAAACTTTATTTAACTATAGGAGTTATGCCAAACATAATGTCCACTTACTAAAATATCTCGCAATCTTATTTGTTGTGAACTCTACTTTGACTTCCACCAATCAACACCCCTGGTGTCGCACCTCGAGTCGTTCGCACTGTTTCCAGAATTTCCATTTCTCCAGCTTTAGCAAACGACTTGGTGCGGTTTTCATGTGCAACTTCCACTCAGAAACTCGTATTTACGATTTATCTGATACCACATGAAAGTGGCATTAGTCCTTGTTAACACCATAAACTGTATAAAGAAGTGGCTTAAGGCAGTGTGATGTCACCCACAGTGTTCAGCTCCAGTCAAATGAAGCTCATTGAGGGTAGAGCAGTTATACGGGCCAATTTGGAGCCAAGTTCCATATCTGGAATTCCGACCGCGAGTAGCATAGCAACCAAAGAGCCTATCCGGAGTGACGCTGGTGAAGGTAACGCCCCTTTCCGCCTGCACTGTTGGTTTAGGAGGGAGCTGGCGCTTAGCAACGCTGTCAATCAAACCTGTTGTTAACAATAGCGGGAGCGACCTCGGGGAAAGAAGGCGCCTGATTTGTCTGTTATTGTTCATATCTTGAGTTTGGGATGCAATAGCGAAATAAAAATAACAGGATCATGTAGAGTGGGTTAATACAAACATTTTGAGACCAAAATGACAAGTCTGCCAGCAGCAGTTGCAGAGAGAGGGGCGACAGTTTTTCAATACAAAGTGAATTGGAGCCAGAGTCGATTTAGCTCACTTCCTATTTGGAACGCGGCGGCTAACAGGTTAGCTACGTCCATTTATATATACAGTCTACGGTTAACACGCATCGCTTATCATTCACCCCAAACACCCCACCCGCCCCGCTCCAGAGTGGGACACGAAGCCCTTCAAGACACCTCTAAACCGATGGCCATTTCTGTTAAAAATCAATAAATAAAAGTGATGTGAAAATGGGTGAGCACAGAGTCACAGGTGTGGATGAAAACAGGAATTTTCAGAACAATACCGCCTCCAATGCAGGACAAGATTACCATGCCTGAATTACTTCAAACTTTGAGTGAGAAATGTAAAGCTCAAGGAGGGAGACTGCGGCCTGGGAACCCCAACAAAACAAGAGGTAGTGTCTGTCTGTGCATTATCTCCAAAAGCAAACGTGTCAGCCCTTCAGGTTAGAAAATAAAGCCAAAAAAAACACATTCATAAAGGTACACCTGCTTGAATAATCTAATAGTACGAAGGGGTTGTAGTAGCATAGCTCATATTTCTGATGGTCTGTCTAAACCTGGTGACATATGTAAATGCCTTCCCTGAGCGCACATGTCCCTCTGCTCCTCAAGACAATGTTCCCTGTTACAATTTACTGACAGCACATCTCGTCTCATTTCAGTGCGTGTCCCGGCTGTCCCCTCCTGACCCTGGAAATGATTGGCTCCGCAATCGTAAATGACATCTCCATTGCTTTAATCCTGCAGAGTGGGAGTGACCGCGGAGAGAGAGGGGCCAGCGGGTCTGTGAGAAGAAAAAAACAACTAATAATCAAAGTAAAGGTTTTATCAGATAGGCACACCTCCTCTGAAATGTATGTACAAACAACTATGGACAAGGGGGAATGTACAGGAATTTCTACAGGTTTTGGATGAGCAGCCATTCGGGACTGGCAAAAACCTATATTATTGTTGGGGGCAGTTCAGTGAGTTTCATCTGGTCTTCTGATAATGTATTTTTTCAGACCAAGGTTTGTTTTCATACCTGACAGTTTCGACTGCTCACTAGCGCTCTTCCTCAGACTGGTAAATCTGAGTAATCCAAATCGTCCCTGGATTAAGGAGGCAATTGAAATATGGAAATGTGCCCATGGGACTTTAAACCAGAACGAGGGAGACTTTTTACTCTCACACACCTGGGATACTGTTTGATGGTTCAAATCCTGCTCTCGACATAAGCATCTTTGGTTGAGTGGTGTTGTGGAATTTCTAATAGTAAGAACCTAAAAAAATATAAAATCAATAGAGAAGTTGTCTTGAATCAAAAAGTCTGATTTACTGAATCAATTGTGCACAATCAGCAAAGAGCTGTTGTCCCTAACAGTGTCGTCTCGCCCTCAGCTCCCAAATGAACACACATACAGTGCATTTATACCATCAAAATAATCGTACCAGTTTTAATTTAGTCCAAGTGGCTCCAAGCCGCTGGACACATCGTCTTGCAGGCGAACAAACAAGAGATATGCCCGTGCGTAACAACAGATAGTATCACGAAAATTAGGTCAAAGAGATAGATAACAATACATATCAATACAAGTAAAGATGTAGGGTAAAGATGCCATAACAGCGGTCAGACGGTCCTACAGGTTGGCGGTGCAATTCTAGCTCCCACAGATGAATGCTGTCATTGTGTCCTTGGGTGAGTGGTTCTTTGACGTAAAGTG
The DNA here is from genome assembly GCA_000787095.1 of Periophthalmodon schlosseri. Lineage (NCBI taxonomy): Eukaryota > Metazoa > Chordata > Actinopteri > Gobiiformes > Gobiidae > Periophthalmodon > Periophthalmodon schlosseri. The sequence goes on from KN469728.1 coordinate 75,892, forward strand.
CTTTGAGTGACTTGAAGGTGGAAAAGGGCTGTATAAAAATGTGACCATTTAGCATAAACCAGGTTAACACATCTGTGATCTAACAGCACATTTCAACAGATGAATCTGTCATTGTGTCCTTGGGTGAGTGGTTCTTTGACGTAAAGTGCTTTGAGTGACTTGAAGGTGGAAAAGGGCTGTATAAAAATGTGACCATTTAGCATAAACCAGGTTAACACATCTGTGATCTAACAGCACATTTCACCATATTCTGGCCTGACTTCCTCTACTATAGGTTTAGGATATTGTGACGTCACGTGAACACAACCTATTGAAAACATATGTTCAGTGTATGTTCATATATTTAAGGGAATCAAAAACTGTTGGAAAACTGCAGCCATACCACAAATCTAGAATTTGTTACTAATTTTTTGACAATTGATGATAGTTTTACTTATTCATATAGGAACGTTTCATGTGGCAAAAAAAAAAAATGGAGCTGTTATTCTGTCTTACAGCAATATTTTGTGCTGCTTTATTCCAATACTTGTGGTTACCGGCATCCATAGCTCTGGAGAGTCTTAAAATTGTCTCCATTTTGTTTTCAAAATGAAATTCAATGAAAAAGAAAAAATCCAATTTCAATCTCAGCCATTTGACTGAATTGCCTAACCACATTTTACCCATGGAACAAATATGTGAGTGACGTTTCATTCTGGTTTGGCCTCTCGTTGAAAAGTGAACTCCGTAAATATTAGTTTTTAATTATTTTCCATTTGTGTTCCTTTATGCTCCCAGTCTTGTTTTGGCTCCGCTCCTCTGCCTCTTTGACAGAATACTGGCACGTTTTCAGGCCTTACAAATCCACACTGGTATTTTTAGCTTTTAATTGCAGTGAAATCAGGAGATGCCGTACCTTCTCAAATTGCTTTAGTAAATGCTGCCATCTTTCCTTACTCGCACTTCACCCATCAGGCACAAGATGAAATTACAAAACATCGAAAAGGCAATTCACAACAGTGCTGTTTGTAATTTGCATAAAAAGTGTAAAAGAGATCATGCCTTTACCAAATTGCTCTTGAAGATGTGGGGTAAGTTTGGGGAGGAGAGATCTGACTTTGATTACAATCCCTTCATGATCTATTAGACAAGAGCCTAATCAGTTCTTTTCATTCGCTCTGCTTCTTGTATTGACTTGAACACCCCCCTCCACCCCCCTCCCCTCCTCACAGGTGCAACTTAGAGGTAACCTAGACACACTGCCACATCCTGAGTACTCCAGACAGGATTTAAAGATGGTTTGGTGAAATACATTTGAATCAACTCAACTTGCATGTGCTATGGCAGTTGCTAATTTTGCTCAAGATTGTCAGATTCATACAGAAAATTGCTATGTAGTTGTAGTTTGCACATTTTAAATAAATCGCAATATTCATCTAAAACGACTTAATAAAAGAAACTAGTCTGCTGCTTTCTGCGTTAGAAAACTGCGAAGCCCAATGGGAGCAACGTCGGTGTCATCACAACAAAGAGCCGTGAAGTTGTCGGCTCCTCCTATGGATAGCTGCAGATCACACTAGCGAGTAGCGGATTTATTTTTTCATTCATACGAAAATGACTATGCAACAGTGCCGAATCCTACGCGTATCATCGATTAAACAAATAAAATTAAATAAAACAAAGTGAGTACAGAGCAGTGGGCGTATGCCGGTGGCGGTAAATGAGAAGAAACAACTATAACATGGTTAAAAGCTATGAAAAGTCGATTTTGCAGAATAGGTCTGCTTTAAAGGTGCACTATGGAACATTTCAGCGGGGGTCTGCTAACTGCTTGTGCATTTAGATTTTGTAGATTTACCTGTAATGTTCCACAGTAGGCATTAACACATTAACATCTTGCATTCATTTTATTTTACTCCATCACAGCTATACAAAATGGGCTCACTGTAGAACAATAACTGCTGGAAATGTAAAACTGATAGTGGTACATATCTTCATGTTGATGGTGTCTTCATGTTGGACTGATGTTATTAAAAATTTGGAAAAGTGGATTGGCCGACATATTCACGATTCACAATGGAAATGTATAGGCTGGTGGTGGCTGGTTTTATTGTGGCTGCCAGACTAATTCTGAGGGTCTGGAAAAGCCCCCACAGGCCACAGGCTGAGGACTGGTTTGGACGGATGATAGAAACTGCTGCATTTGAGAGACTGAGCTCTAAAGTGCACAACACCCAGAACAAAACCAACAGGATATGGACTCACTTTTTGTCATATGTGGGGAGTAAAAGTTCTGTGGAATTGGCTGTAATGTGATATTGCAAAGACTGCTTTATTAATGTGGTTTGTTGTCGTATTTTTGTTTCAATTTTGTTCTTAAAATTAAAATTAATAAAAAACTTGAATGACAAAAAAAATCTTGCATTCATGCAATAACATGTTTTTATTACTATTGAAAAACATACATTCTTATATGTGAGCTGGCTTGCCTCTCCACAGATCTGACCTATAACTTCACCTGCTTGCCTTCATGGAGACAGGTTTAATGGCATACTGTGGGAATGTTTTGAATTTTCTTTTTAACTGAATATAAGGTTATTCTGATTTCTGATACCAATTTGTTGATATATTTTTAAATGGTAAACGGTCACATTTTTATACAGCGCTTTTCCACCTTTAAGGCGCTCAAAGAGCTTTACATCAAGGAACCACTTACCCATTCACACACACATTCATACACCGGTGCACGCAGACTCTGGGGACGTGAAGTGGGTTATGTGCCTTGCCCAAAGACACAACGACACCATTCATTTGTGGGAGGATCTGTATCTGGTCGCTCAGGATCAGTGAACAAACGCTCTACCAACTGAGCTACTGTCGCCCCTTTTTAATCAAATGTACACTTTTTTTTGCAAGTGTCATGCTCTCAGAATTTGTCATTTATTTTCCTGAAAAGAATGATGGAAAAAAAGAGATGATAACTCCAGCTATACATCAATGTGCAGTCTATATGCACTGGTACATTGGCTGTTTCGTAACTTATGTAAGTGACATTGAGACCATTCCAGCTTCAAAATGCTCTTGAAGATACAGGGTTAGATTTAGTGATGGGACTTTTGACTCTTTTATGGGATCCGAATCTTTTGGATGCGTTCATTTCAAAGAGCCGTTCAAAAGACTGGCTCTTTTACTATTTATTTATATGACAGAAGCCAATGTGAGAAGATCTGCATAAAATGGTTCAAACTGAGAGTGGGAGAGTGTTTATTCTTTGAAACCAGGAAAATCTAAACAAAACGTTGCACTACAATAATAATAATTTTAAAACTAACTGTTAATATCATTACGAATACATTTTCTGTGGACAAAGCTCTCACACGTGTTGCTTGCTCTGCTTCTGTGCTGTAAAAAATTCGTCTCTCTTAAAAAATTAGATCCAGATCCAACCATTCACGTTAAGGAATCGTTCAGAAGAGCCGACTTGTTTATGAATGTCACAGCACTAGTTAAATGATGACAATATGTTTATCTGGAGAATAAAACAATGCATTAATAGTGTAGTAGATAGACATGTACTTCACTTCACTCTTTTCTCAAATAAACAAATGTAACCTTTCATTACAAGCCCTGCGCAATCCATTAGACAAAGGGGCATAATCACTTCTTTTCATTCACTCTGCT
>KN469730.1:9076-27215 GCA_000787095.1 Periophthalmodon schlosseri
AAACCCCCTTTTTTTTTTTTTTTTTTTTTTTTTTTTTTTTTTTTTTTTTTTTTGAAAATTGGAAATTGCCAGAAATTAGAGAAGTGCAGCTTTTCGTCAATGTTCACTGGGTGAGAAATGGGGGGATTGGTCCTGAGGAAATAATAAGAATAATATTCTATAAACAGAATAATATTCTGATGCAAAAACAATGATCCTGTTTTTTTGGGGGTTTTTTTTTTAAATATAATAAACTATACATTTTCAGAAAACACTCCCTATGGCATGGTGAAGGTCCCTGGTCACTGACGGACACTCCACTTCCCGCACTATACAAATAGGCCCAGCTTCTGGTGCTCGGGCCTAATAAATGACATTTGAAAAAATGTATATGATAAAACCTATGACCTATTTAAACCATATTCTAGTTTCCCTAATAAAGACTTCTTTTGCATTCACAGTCAGACTTGGTTCAGAAAAGTATCCATTTGATGACAGATTCTAGTTATCAGCTGATGTGATGGTGGAGTGGCAGGTGGTTAAATGGAGGACAGGGAGACATGGATATGGTGATGTTGGAGGTGGGGGCTATGGCAAAAGAAAGTAATTATCATGGCGTACAGGCTCCGGTCCCAAGGGTCAACATAGTGTGTCTCAATAGGATAAGCTTTATCTGGGAGTATATGAGGTGCACCTGTCTAATATGCATAAAGGCACACACATTGTCATTGACAGAACATTTGGTGCCTTTGGTGCCAGTGGAAGTGGTCTGGCATTGAAGCACAGTAGGGGATACATGAGTGTGATGTAGGAGGAGGAGATATTTGCATCCATTTCTCTCCATACAGCTGAACTTATTCTGTTGCTTGATGGAACACTGACTTGCGAAGGTTAACCTACTGGAGGAACCTTTTAACTAATAGATTTCTGTATAAGCTTTGATAATTCATACACCTTTAATTTGTAAATTACATAATTTATTATTTTGTCAGTTGTTTGTTCTTATCTTAAAGAAGACATACTATGCTTTTGTCTGCTATATAGTTATAATGTGACACCTGTAGATCATTGTGTTGGATATTTTAAATCGCAATTGATCTAAAACTACTTACTAAAAGAAACAAGTCCACTGATTTACGGGTTGGAAAATTGCGGAGCCCAATGGGAGCTCTGCCTGACGGACAGCTGCAGATCACAGTAGCAAGCAGATTTTTTTTCAACTGTGCCAAAATAGAATCTTAAATCACCAAACAAGAAAATAAAATTGGAGAGCAAAGTAAGTACAGGGCAATGGGGATGCACTGGTGGTGGTGAAAACGGAGGCTGATTGGTGTCTTGAATACGGGAAACTAAAGATTGCTTAAACATGCATGAATCAATGAATATTTTGGAAACCATCTGATGACATGGTATAATAGTCTAAAAATGGTAATTATTAAATTTGCTAAGGTAAATTTGGTGAAATTCCCATCTTACTGTCAAGTACACGTACGAAACTAAACTAAGCTTAACTTTTGAATTCATTATAAGGACATACTACAAAAAAATCTATGTATTGCTCTAATTTAAACTTCCTACTTCCTGGTTTGCCATACATGTGGGTGTTGTGCTTTATATTGAACTCCCTTATTTTCCTTAGGTTGTCACCTTTACCCCCTACTCTAACTAAACACCTGCTCCCCTCCTGAGCCACTCGCTCATCTCTCTGTCCTTGTCTCATCAATTGGCCCGGGCCTATCTCACCCTCTTTCTCTTCTCTTGTGTCCGGGCCTCCCTTCCCCCACTCCACACAGCTCTGTAATCACATCATTAGGCAGCATTACACTATCTGTGACTGTGTGAATAATCTCATGCTGTAGTGCACTCTCACACCGATCAAAATATTCGGGCAAATCCTCAAACAGAACAAGCTACTTAAACATGTGCGAGATCTTGGTTCTTTTCACTAAAAACACATATAAGGAAATGCATCTTTTCACTTTTTAGGTTGTGGTTTCTAAGGTCAAACTTTGCCCCATATGATGCACTGATAAAAAATAAGGAAGATGAAGATGGTTTTGATCTGAATAATTCAAATACAACACTGACAAGAGCTTATGGTCCTTAAAAGACATATCCCTGCTAAGAGAACTCCTGTCTTCATACTGTGGATGGCAAAGACGTGACATGTCCACACCTGTGTCACTGTTACCTTTATGTTTATTTTGTGCGCTTTAGTTCTCAAGCCGATTACACAATCTAAAAGCAAAATGAGCTCATACAACTAACCAGTTTGCAATATATGAAAAAGGTCTCCCTATGACATAATGTGTCCTCTCTATGTGACAGCTAATGGTATCCACGGTTCTGTTTTACACCAGTCTCACAAACAGTAACTTACACTTACACTAGTCTCGATCCAAAAAACTATATAATCTATGTAACCTAGATGAAATGTCTATTCCTTGCTGCAACATTGTCTAGTAAAAGGCCACTAAAGGGGCTATAATGCTCACTCTCTCGCCAACAAATCATTTTTACTATCTTGCTGTACTTGTCTTGCGCTTTAACCATTTGGAAAAATAGTAACTGTTGCCAGCTTTTTAATTGTCACTTCTTGTTCTTTCCCCTCATGATGCTTATGTTATTAGATGTGGGCGTGTTGACATAAATGCAGATTATTTTTCCCAGTTACCTCCCTGGTTTTCAGGATAAGACCTCAAAATTAACTCTCTACAAAACAAGCCACAATAGCTATTTAGTTTGTACACAAATGGGCATGTAAAATTGGATTTTTCTATAGTATATGAGAAATTATATCAGAGAGAGAGAAAAAGGAGGACAAGATGGGTGAGTGTGCAGGAGGAGAAGAAAGAAATGCAGCAGTCACCTTGGAACAACCTTTAGGCTTACCATCATGTGTCGGACTGGCTCTTTTAATTCCCTCCATTCCTCCTTATCTGCCTCTCTCTCTCCTCTTTCCTCTTTCCTCTCTCCATCCATTGCTTATCTCTCCCTCTGTTTTTCTCTCAGCTCCTCAGCACCTCCAGCTCATGTGCCCACCAGCATCACCCACAGCCCATGTGACTACAAACTCTCTCAGGATGCACGCTGCCTGTCATTCACCTGATGCATGTTAGCCTTGGCTATGCTACCTGAAGGAATGCTACACTGACCACAATCAAAATGCATGGATTTTCCCAGTGCCAGGACCAAAAAATCCCAACATAGACTGGTTTCCAGTTACGAAACGCTCCCCATCCCCCCATGCAGCTCTCCACAAGCACCCTCACAGTGGTGGATCAATAATTAGAACAATCCTTATTACGCCTGCTCATTTCCCTTAAGAGAGTGGAGCTAATGTAGAACAATGGGAGCAGATCATGGAGTGAGGTTGTGTTAGCTGGCTGTGAGCACGCAGACCTCAGGATTGTAGATGACTGATTAACTTGCCCTGTGTGGATGACAATGAATGATTGAGTATCATAAACAGTATATCAACTGCTGCCTACTGTTGATAAAAAAAGCACAATTTTGACTTCGTACTGGATATATTTTTGTAGATTTGTATTCTAAATTGCATTGATAAATAGTAGAATAAAATAAAGGTAATGCAAACAGCAGTCAAAGCAATGCATATGTAAATGTTTTTAATACTGCTTCTATAATACGTGTACACTAACACGGGTGCTGAGAAGTGGATTGTTGACAGTTTAATTTTTCAATTTCATTGACTACTGACAAATGGGGCTGTTCAGACTTACAAGGCCCAAAATGGTCTCTTGGTGATTTCACACACATTTTCACTCCCACATTGGCACTCCAATTTATAACAAACATTATTGTTAACTGGACCCTCTCTGTACATCTTTTACTCCAAACATGTAAATAAAAATCCCCTCTAATAGTCATAATTCCTGTGAGCAGAAGCTTGGCAGCCTTCACAAAGTCGCCATCATCAGGCGTCAGCCAGTGGCCATCTTTCTGGTGAAAGCATTTTGTAATAGTGGGAGGGGTTCCCAATGCCAATGTAATTAGCCAAGGCATGCATGAGTGCCGAATTCATTAACCTCCATCTTTTATGGGCCGGTGGGGCGGGGCACAGGCAGAGAGTGAAGGAGTACACGCGCCAGTTTTGTCTGAAAATAGAGTGCAAAGAGAAAAATACCAACACCTCAATGACATTTGTTGCTGTTTCTCTTTATTCACTGGAAATATTCCTTTGGTTTGGGTATCCCTTTAGGGCTAAGGGACTCTTGACTTGTCACACTGTTCCCATGGGCGTATGCTTCAGGCACCATTAGGCTAACATCCAATTTCAACAGTCCTGTTCCCCTCCAGCTTGTACTCATCACATAATGTGACTTACAGACAGTGTCCTCATAAGCAGACATGATATATAATGTGATGTGATCAACTAAAATTCCACTCACTGATTTAGTGAACAACTGCCCATGAATAAGCATACACAAGCTTCCCAAAAGTAATGTGAGGCCTACACTGGCCCTCGCTAAATATGATACAAATAGCTCTGTGTTGGTGTGTGAAAGTGGGACACAGCAGTGGGAAACCTATGCTTTGCTTAGTCTCTCTCTCTCTCTCTGTCTCTCTCTCTCTGTCTCTCTCTCTCTCTTTCAGGGAAACCACTGGGGGCTCCTGGCTTGAGATAATGTCATTAGGAGTTTGGAGAGTCTGAGTGGTGAGAAGGGGGTTTCCTTTCATTTCTTTCATAAATAAAGTTCTGCAAAGTGCAATAAAAGTAAAAGTAAACACAACACAACAAAAATCTGATGAGCACCAAAAGGCAAAGCTGTAGTCAACTAAAGAAATTCTTGACTGACTAAAGAAATTCATGCCCTGTGCATTGAAAAGGGGAAAAATCTGTCAAAATTATTAAAAACTACAATGTGAGAATGCATCACCTTAAGTAAAGAAGACAGATTAAACTGTCAAGTCACTCCCAAAACTCCAGCTAAGTCCAGCTGTTGAGAATATAAATCCTAATTTAATTAATCAACATATAAAAGAAAATGGACATTACCAGCCAATTAATCGACAAACCGACTCAAGGATACACCCTAAAAAGGACAGACTAAAAGAAAAGATATCTGGCAAATAATCCACCAGAATTTCACTTTGACTTTTTGTTTTGTAACTGTGAATTATGAAAATGGTGAGCAAAACAACAAGCTGCCTATCACAAAAGTCTGGACAGTGACCGTTAGAAGTGCAGCCAAAAGACAAGAGACAAAATCAAAGGGTAACAACACTGAGGACTGTTGGAAGGACAGAGGGCAGCTGAGGGAGGAGAGGCTTATTATCCTTATGCATGGCACTGTGCAATCAATCAATACAGCCCTCACCTCCTAAACTATAACATGACTTTAACTACAATGTGCTACCACATATATACTGAATCCGACACAAAATATCATGTGCCATAATAACTGATTCTTTTTATAGGTGTTACAGCAATGATTTCCCCATGATGACCAGCTTCTTGTTTATGCTGAGGTCAAATAACATCGTCAGCAGCATAATTCAAAACCAGACACCCATGGGCACCAAGTACAGTAAATGTCATTGTTATCCAATAGAGCTCCTCCTGGACAAATCAGCTCACATAAAACTCAGAATGCAGCTAATGCCAAATGACAAAACATTGTTTTAAATGCAAAGCTGCACATAAAAGGAAATCCTTGGAATATTTCAGAAGCTGTCTTGTTTAGCTCTGTCCAAAAGGGAGAGCTGACATGTCAGAGAGGGGTGAAAGAGGAGGGAGGTCCACGTGCATTTCACTTCCACCTCCATCATATGAAAAGCTCAGTCATCAATAAATCAGTTGTGTATGCATTATACATGGCTGTCTGTGCATCTACGCACACACAAATAATGTGCACAAAAACCCACATTTATGAAACGCAAGTGGTTAGGAGAGGGATAGTTTCAGCTTTGTGCCTAATGTGACAGCTGTTCAAAGTTGTTATTTTTACAAGACCGACAAGGATGACCTTGAGCATGTAACTTATGAAACCAGTGGCTCAACATTTGAACTTACAAATAATTATAAAGTCTGAGCTGGAACCTATGCAAAATTCACCAAAAAGAACATAATATAAATTTATGAATTATGCCCAAAACTTTGCCAGGAAAGTTTGTCATCAACTTGCAACTTATTCCAATCACCACTGAGAACAAGTTAAGTGCACAAGTAAGTTGGTGCTTATAAACAAAGTGGTTCCTGCTCAAATCTGGCATTGCATACAAGCACAACTCTTTCATGGATGATATGATTTAATGTAAACAAGCCTGTAGTGTTAACAGTGAAATGAGTGTTAATAGTCACACTCCAGTGATGCAAGTGGAGGTGATGAAGCCACCAGGCAGCGGACCAACCAGCAGCCAGCTTTCCCTCCCTCCAGCCCGCGCCTGTTACCTTTCTCTTTTGTTCCCGGGACGCTGCTCTCCTGCTCTGTCTCCGCTTCTCCTTCTCCTCTTCTAATGCATTCACATCCACTTCCCCCCGATTCTTCTTCAATTGGGAGGCCGCGTGAGCCATGGTAGGTTGTCAAAAACCACGGAGGAACACCACTCACTACACACGCGCGCCTCACCTGAAATCCCAGAGAAGTTCAGGGGCCGTAATTGACAAAACCGGGATCTCAGAGGAAAAAATCGGGGCAGAAAAGGAAAGGGGGGGAAAGGGAAGAAAAATGCCCTCCTTGACAAGGAGAATGGAGAAGAGTAGGGTTTTGAGTAGTTTAGTGTATATCCTTTAGTACGTCTGTCCTTTCAGAGGTTGTTGCTCAGGGCTGCTCTCCTGGCTGTGAGAGTTACAGACATGCGCATGGACACAGAGCGGCCGGTCTTCTCTTGCCGCTCGTCCTCGTGTGTCATCCGCTGGCAGTGTGGAACCGCGTGTCCAGGAGAGGTGAGCTGGGCAAAGACACCAGCATCACCAGCAGCAGCGACGCCACCGTGCACAGAGGTGAAGGAGGAGGAGAGTGTGGGAGAGGGAGGGACTCGGAGGCTGGGGAGGGGAGCTGTTACCATGGTGACCACGCACTGTTTCAGTCCATCCTCCGAAACGTTGTCTCTACCTTCTTCTGCGTTACAGCCTCCACGCTGTACCCTGTTTAAGGCTTTAATAAAAAAAAAAAAAATGTTCAAGGAGCTCGTTTTAAATATTAGCAGATCAAAAAATGACGAGAGTCAGTGACAAAGATGAACTGACATGTAAAAGACATGGATAAGGAGGAGGGACAAGAGAGTTAATGATCTGTAAAACACTGGTTCAATAGCTCACTATTGTCCAGCTTTTAATAAAGAAACCACACACAATGAATAACATCACAGTGCATTATTTGTCTTTTTTTCTTTTTTATTAAAGTAACTTCTAAATTTATAGTACTGATAGTGTCTTAAAAAATTATTAATATTTTTTATACATAAATGGAGGTTTGACATCATCTGTTGAATAGTTGAATAGAAATTTCAAGTTCAATTTCTACATGCTCCTGTCTTGATTCACAGATGATGAAGAGGTCAAACAAAACCAGACAGACTAACTAAATCACCAGATTTTTGAATCAGAGACAGCAAATGAGAGAGTTCAGTGAGGAGGATTCATGCAGGGAGAAGACGGCAGCAAAATAATCTGTTTGATTTTGAGAGAAAAAAAACACTTATTTGAGATGCCCTTCACACCAGCATTTCTCACGTCAGACGCCGTTGCGCGTTGACGGCTGAGCAGGCAGCCATCTTTTTCTTTCATGCGTGTCACAGGCACCACTGAGCTCATAACTGGGTCCTGAAAGCACCGGCTGCCTTCTCACATGCCTGTCCCTTTGATAAGTACACGCTGATACTGCTGTTGGTCATGCATATGGAGTGCATATTGTAAAATGCAAGAGGAGCACTGGTCATCACTGCCAAGCTGCGGCGAAAACCCCTCAAGGGACACGGCAGCTTTAGATGGTGGACACCAGTCATATAACGATACGAGTGTGAAATTTTTTTCCTTTCTCTTCTGCAAATGTATTCATCCGTCATGTCTTTTTTTTTTCTTTCATTTAAGCTCAAACAGCAGCCAGCAACTATAAAGGGGGGTGAAGCCTCTCACCATGCATCAGGGGGTGTCACATTATGCCAAATTATCATGTGGTTGCTAGGCGAGAGCCAATCGGGACACTTTGGGGGGAACAGGATGGATGGATAAGGAGCGTAGAGAGGTATGTGGATGGATTGGGGCAGGGGGCTGGTGGATGTGCAGGATAAACACTACTGATAAGAACATCATTGGCACAAAAACAGACATGTGCACAGATCAAGAAAACAGTCTGTGGCCAAGGATAATTGTATACAGACTTTTAGGTCCATTCACAAATTCAGTCCATTCATGATTCAGTGGGCGAGCAGAAGCCCAGCTCCTCACAGCTGATCTCATAGTAAAAGTCACTGCCAAGGTGTGCTCAGCTTCAAACAGCAGCATTTTTCAAGCAAAGAAGATCCATGACTACAATGGAGCCCAGTTGGCCCAGTTGGCCCAGGGCCGGCAAACTCCAGTCGATGAATACTGGACCTTTTCCACAGATATCCAGGCATATTGCCACAAACACACAGCTTTAAACTATCACAGGATATTTCGGTATTACAAACAAACAATATAAAATTTACTATGAAAACAATTCAATAAGGTATTTTGATTTTACAGTCATAATATATAACATAACAAACTGCATTATATTAAAATGTACTCTTGTAATTTTCATTTTAAAATAGAACAACACATAATTCATTAACATTCTTTAATATCAAACAAGTCCAGTCTTGTCTTTAGAGTGGAAAGCAGCCTGCATTCTGTGCATTCCCTGATCAGTGTCCCACAGGTTCAACACAAGCCATAAACCAACAGCATCAATGTACCTGGTCTTTGTGACCTCACACTGTCACAATGGTGCATCTCTGCGCATAAACAAAGACAACACCTGGACAGGGTGTGCGGACAGGTCAGTGTAAGGCCACAGACTGATTGATCTATGCAACTAGGAATTTCATTAGCATTTATCATGTATCAAACTGTCTAATTTAATCAAGGCTGCATTCTTTATTTATTTTAACAAATTCATACATAGCCTAACAAACTACATCTTCAATTATTCAATATATAACACACATAAGCTGCCTTTTCATTGTCTGTGCTCTGCTGCCCTCTGCTGCTCACCCATGGTCAGTTACTTTACCACTGTTTCATATATTCAAAAATGTGGCTTATGTATAAGCCACATATATGCCGTATAAACTTTGGGTTTATTCCCCGTATAAACGGAAGTAGAAGGTCAAAAAGTTGAAGTTGTCAACATTTTTTTTCATTTTTTTTTTTTTTTATGTATTTTTTATTTTTTATCTAAGAATGCTTATCAAACTAATTTGAGGTCTCTGTATATATACCGGTACCTACATTCATACCGGGGTAAGAAATCACCATAGAAAAAAAAAAAAACAAAAACAAAAAACAAAACAGCTATTCTATGTCACATTTATTCTAAAAATACAACCATGTGTACATCATGATACATGTTATAGTATATAAAAATAAAGTATATTAATCTTTACCATTCATGCACTAGCTATACTAAGACTTGATTCTAATCATCAAGGTGTATGAATATACAGCTAAGGGCACAATTCGATAAAGGGAAAATAAAAATAGATCGTCCATTCCTGATTTATTTTCCCCTTTCTCTGCACTTCTCTTCTTATGGACCTCCTCCATTATTCTAATTCCTTCCCTCAGGATGAGCCAAATGTAGTGTGGATTTTAACCTACATAGCCACAGCCAACCCAAATATGTGTCGCGACCAAAGCGTTCCCCCTTCAAAAAACAGACCAAAATGTCCTTGCACGGTTTCCCCACTGAGGGGCAGACAGACCTTTCAGCGTTGAGGGAAGGAAAGAGGGATGGAGGGAGGAAGAGGCACTGAGGTGGGGTCGTACATGGTTGAATCACTCACTGGAAGCCATGCTCTGATTAATATGAAGGGGAGAAGTGGTTATAGAGTAAGAATGGTTGGAGGAAGTCAGACAATGAACAACAAAGCCATGCTTAAAATGGGTCATAAATTGTTAATGACTAAGAGGCATAATAATATTGTATGGATAATTTTGGGCTCAAATGAGAATGAACTTGTGGGAATTCTAAAATGATGAAAACGCCGGTGGAAATGTGAAAAACAGAAACATAAGTTACACAACAATGTAATGTCTGCGTTTTTCCTATTCTTAAGAACAGCTCTCAATCAACACATGGGAAAATCTAATCAATACTTTAATAACCTGGTGCTAATTTCCATATAATTCTTAGGGCTATCTCAATCACATCTCCAAATGACAAGAAGAAAAACACAGTGGCCTGGGTGAGTGTTTCCGGTAATCAATGGGGAGCTAATTTCTTGGCCCATTCAAGGGATGTTCGTGCTGTGTCGGCCGTGATGACTGCGCACTGAGGGGAAGTGATCCTTCTTCTATTTTACACAGAAATGGCAGCAGAAGAATAAACAATTTCACGCTCCGCTGGGGACAGTAACACACAGCCTCATGGAATCACACTCAGTGTTGTATTATTCGCAACCTGTTTTATATCAACTTAACATAAATGCAGTAAGTCATTTCAATACAGCTGGTATGGTCATGAAAATATGAACATGTAATACAACAATCAAGAAGGACATTCGATTATGACAAAAGAAAAGAAAAACACCTAAAACATTTCTTGATTTCTTGCACAGACTAAGCACAAGAGTGAGTGACATCCATTAAATACAAGAGCTACCCTTGTTATATGTTATGACTGGATTAGAAATATTGGTAGAAACAATGGTGCAATGTATAGAGAGATTTTTGGGTCTGCTTCGTGTGTGCAATGTGATTTGGAGAGGGATCAAAGGCAAACGCAGTGCTTGCCTCCATGTGAAGTCCCCAGCACCATATGTGTGTGCCCATCAGTGGTCCACATGCCATATGCCTGAATGTGCTGGTGTAATGCTTTCTCTGTGCCAATCATCTCACTGAGCTGCCTAGTCAAACAGAAAAACATTTTTGTCAAAAAAATGAAAATTAATAATGCATTGTTTGACATGTTTGTGGAGGTCTAAGTACTTTTTATATTATACATTACATTCTGGTGCTTAAATAATTGCAGTCTTTGTAATTTGCTAGTTTCAACCATTCATTTGTGATTTGACTCAATTTCAATTAATTTCGTAGTTCTAGTCTTGAAGTGAAAGTTCTGTTTGTGCAGACAGAGCAGCAATGCATTGAACTCTTAAAGAGGAGGTGCAGGTGTTGGGCCAGTAGAGTACCCTCACCACAGTCCCCAGTGTCGAGTTTCCCCATCATGACCAACTCGTAGGCTAGTGCCAAGAAGCTGTGTGCCTGGGGAGGCTTCTGCCGCTCTGACTCAGTACACAAGAGCTCATATCAAAGTATCGTGGCACACACAAATGCACAAAGCATCCACCTGGAAAGTACAGTCGGAACCAGAGCATCCCGGAACACTGCCACACATACCCAGGCACTCACACACTTCCTGTGCAACGGCTCAATTCACATCAGAAAGGTCAACAGTCACCCCAAGCACCAAAGACTGGACTAAGATTTCTGATTGGTATATATTTCTGCATAGATTACACATGTGATGAGTGTAATGTTTGAATTCATGGTTCATGGTTCATTTGAATTTTGTTAACGTTTCAAATCTGAGAATGTACACCACAAAAAGTCCAAATAAAAAAACTTTAAGATCAAAGCACTGTACTTATTTATAGAAATGTCCTCAGAGCAGATCTATGGAGGCATAAATACTTTAGGGTATCAATTTCTCAATGGTATCAATTACTCCACTCAGTTCAACATGCCAGATGGTTAAGAGTTAACAAGATCAAATACACACAGTATGTATAGTTTTCCAGTGTCTTGTTTTGCTATGCAATCAAAGGCTCACAATGAGCAAGTTTGATAAGGAATAGTCTATGGAAGTTTAACTGGAATTACTCCTTATAGTCAGACCTCAGCCCTAGCAGTAGTAACAGCTAGAATGTTGTTAAGAGTTCAGCCAAAGCTGACTGCAGGTGTATGTACCACAGGTCTGATGTGATGGTAACACAGCACTACAACACATAGCCCATTTGGGTTTCTGGTTTTAGTGTTGGCAAAAGGTTGAAATGCAGTCTGGTACGGTATCTGGAAATGAGAGATCACCGAAAGGTTATGGCAAGACTTTACTGAAGGTTTAATTGGATGTAAATCACTTAACTGTGTGTAAGCAGAGGAGAGCTCAGTGGAATGCATGCACAGGCACATATACTGTGTCACAAAGTCCAGTATTTAGCAACCTCATCTTTCTCACACCTTGGCTATGCACAGCATGTACATAGACATGGACTACATGCTTTGAATCTCATGAGCAGGGCAGGGCTCTGCTGAGGTGACATGGAAATGTCATAACCTCACATAGCTTAGAAAAACAAGTGTCTGGACACTGAACAAACTATACACTGAGGCCTACTGAGTTGCCTTCCAAATTTAGTGTTAAATAATCAAGACAGAAAAAATATCATGTACAGTCTGTAATTTTTCAAAAAAATTTAACATTCTTAAGCATCACATTTTTGCTGCAGAAACAGAAAGCAAACAACTGCAGAGAACGGTGTATGATGTAACAGCTTATTTGCATGTTGAGTAGGTAAGTGAGAGATTATCAAGTGGTCTCTGTGGAGGCTGCGGAGCAGCAGTCAGTATCATTCAAGGCACTTTTAGCCTGTGGACAAAGCCATAGACCCTATAGGCACATTCACTGGCATTCACTGAACTGATGTGCACTCATAAATGTGCTTCTGAGTGCATTATTATCTCAACTCGGGTATCACACAAAACAAAACCACTCTCTGTGATGCTACAGTCCCAACATTTTAACAGGGCTGTCACTTGCTCCATCTCTGAAAGCAATAATGCAGGGAGACAGATGACAAAAAGGAGAGAAAGAACTTATCAGAACTTATGTTGTTGAGTTACAAACTTTAAAGACATTGCCAGGTCTGATAAGATCCAATGTTTATTTCTTTGATACTCATCCCAATTGCTGTCCTCATTTCAATTGTAATCAGACAAATGTGGCCCCATACAGTGGATGACCAGAGTGATTGGCTAGCATGAGACCAACAGCTAGCATCTCCCCCTCATACTATTGTCCCTTGTGAAACCTGTCAAACTAACTTGAGAAGATGCAAGAAACATTTCTCCAGTCATGCATGTTTTATTCTTCTCAAATGCCCACAGCGGCTACTTTTACTTTACCTCTTACGCTTTGAGCCTCCACCTTGTTCTCCTCAGGGCTCACCCTGTCGAGGCAGCTCAGCCTGTGGCCACACTGAAAAGGTAACAGGTGAGAAGGCCAAGCAGACAGCCTCTTGAGGCTATTTTCTAAAGGTTGGCACCACAATATGTAATGTTCATCCTATATAATGAAAATAGAAAACCTAATAAACATAGATGGGGGCCCTAAAACAGGAACAAATAATGTTGTTTATGTATCTGAACTAAATCCTGGTTGTGAATATTTTTCATCATGTGATGTGTTGGTGAGTGGCACAGTTTAGAACTGGGATGGCCATGCAAGTGCCCAGTACAGCTGAGCTTCAAGAAAGATTGGTTAGTTGATGGTCTAGTTCAAATGTATTTTTATTAAGCACATTTATCCTCTTCTTCTTTGGAATATATATTTAGTATAATAACAGGGAAAAACTCAACTCAACCCCAAAATACACCCATCTTTATTCCCATGAGTTTATTGACAAAATAGAGCAGCAAAAGCAGGCTATCTTGAGTTCACCTCTACTTTACCTTAACCAGCACAGCCCATCATAGCACTAGCTTGTTGTTACAATTCAACTGTAGAAACTCACCCAGAGCCCTACACAGCATGTTTAACAGCACTGTGCATTTAAACTCACCCCTTTAACGCTTCTCATCTTCACTTAATCCTCGCTGACATGGTCCGCTTGTCACGAGGGCCAGGTGCAGAAAAGGGACAGTGTTTGAAAGGCCATGAACCATCAGGACATGGAGACTATGCATAAAGCCAGCCAAGCCAACTACGGCTAAGACTAGCAGGGGTTACAGGCGCTTAATCAGACAAGAGCTAATCTGGTTAAGAGATCAGCAAACAAGCCTTTCAGTTCTCAAAAAGAGGACACACAATCGTGGACAATAGTTGGGGTCAGGGCCATTGTATGACAATAATTTCAAATGAGGGTTGAATCTAGGGTTGTTAGACAATAATCTAGCCTTGTTCCACTAACAAGGTAACATGGTCTTGTTGGTGGCTGCCATGTTACCATGACTAGTGGGTCATGTATTTTTGTATGTTAAGAGAGGTCAGCGTAATAATAAGTCTGAGATTTGACAATAGTGTTATCACCCTTTTGTTAAATTCACAATAATGTCAAGAAGGTGGCCAGCTGTGGAGAACCATTAAAGGTAAGTGGTGGCGGCTGGCAGCATACATGACAAAGCCAGCGTCCACAGCAGGGCCCTGGGATTCTCCACACCTCCTCTGGTTTCCATAGCAACAAGGACAGGAACACTGGTGCACATGCCGGCCGCGAACAGAGCGTCACAAGGGAAGAGAACAACACGCGCCCCGAAACTGGCACTTCACAGACACATCCAGACGTTTTTACACCCTCTGGATTCAAAGTGTTGTTAGTGTGCAGAAAATCCAAGCAGGCCTTCCCAGTCAGCTTGCACCTGATGCCTATTCTCCATTGTTGTTTGCTTTTTACATTTTGAAAAACAAATTCACAGTCTGATTAAAACATGTCAGACACAACAGACATGATGCTGCCAGTTGTTATAATTTCTTCCATTTCTTCCTTCTTCTATTTGGCTGTCAAAGTGAAAGAACTGTTTGAACTTAGTTGAGAAATTATGAGCAAAAGCTGGATATGGCCAACGTCAATGACACCCTACACTGTTGCTATTCCCAAGAAACTGTTACTTGTCCTTCAGAAGGATCTATTAACTGTTATCAACACAGCATGACACTGTTAATTAAACTTTAAACTACTTTAAACTTTAAACTACTTTAAGAGACAAGTTCTTTTTGCTGTCAGGATAGATGCCAACAGTGGGTGCCCTACAAAAAATAAAGTAGAAAGCACCTGCCCCAGACTCCCGATGAACAGTATAATGTCATGATTAGAGTCCACTAATAAAGAAGACAAAAAAGTTGACAAAAGAACAAAAAAGTAATCATCAGTCAATGGAGGAAGTGATCAAGTTACTTGAAAACTTGATCACAGTTCTTATGATACAGATGGTGGGAAAGAGAAGGCCTTGTTAACAGCATAGAAGTTTAACAAAACTAATGCTATGTACTCAATTACCAGTTGAATATTTTGCCCATTATATTGTCACTTATTGCTCTTTTGGTTTTGGACATCATTCCTATTGCACACGAGAGCAAGCACACTCTCACTCCAGGGGCCTTGTTAGCAAGTTCTCAGAGGCAGCTGCAGATGCCAGATCTTAGCTTGGTAGCTTTAAGCTGTGCCAGAGGTGAAAGCTTGTGCCAAAGTGGATAATATAAATACATTTGAATTGTTTAGAATTTTAAGTATTCCATCCCAATCCATTTCTATAGCTGTCTACTTATTAATCGTATTTGGCCCAGTGATCTTGCTCGTCAGTGGGCAGATGATGAGCATTCAGGTTAAGAAAGCAGTCAATTTGTATGTAAGCTGCATATGAGGTCTACAGTTAAAATTAAAACTCTCCCTTTTTTCAGGTTTTCACAGTTTCTTTCTGTCTCTGAAGCAGCTGTGAGAAAACAATGAGCTGACATTAAGTGAATCTGAGGAGAGAGAGAGGACGGGTGTGAGGATACAAGCGGTCAGCTGTAAGGTAAAGGCCTAAAGAGGAAATCTTTTGCTTTGCTTTGTGAGCCACAGGAGCAGTGATGTTAGTAGTGAACAGTGAAGCCAGTTGAGATGTATATCAAGGGCCATTTGTCCATAAATTAAACATAATTTAATTACCATAATAATGTCCAAAGAACCACAAAAGAAAAATAAACAAATTAAACAAAAGGAAAATTAAACAAAAAAAAACTTTCTTCTGAGACCAATATTGTAGTTTATTAAAAGGGTCACCAATTTCATGGCAAAACACACAAATCAAACTAAAAACCTACACAGAAATAATCTTCAAGATTATAATATAATTGTAGAGTGTAGATATGTCTCCCAAATTCAAATCTCTGTAAACACACAAGGGAGACCATATTAAATAAAAGTGCTAGAGAAATTCCATTGCTGTGCTGTACTAAGGGGTCTCACTACCAGCTCAGTCCTTGTTATCTTGACCTAAAACATCAAAGTTATAATACTCCCTACAACAGAAGCATAGCCAGACTGGACTGCACTAGACTGGAATGGACAACACTACCACAATGTCCTGAGGGTTCATGTCTCTGGGTCCTGGGTCCTGTACTGATGACCTTAATAAAATAAAGTACTTACTGCATCAGAACTCCAGTGTCATGCCTCTTCTCTGCAACACTCAGGCTACTACAATTTATTCTACAACAAAAAGATTTAACGAAAATATATTCCAAAGCATGAAACCATTCAAAACAGTTGCTTTTGTTAAAAGCCAAGATCAGCCTTAATTTATGAATTTGAGCTGAAGTCACGTTAACTTAATTTGCTTTTATCCCCTTTGTGTCAGATACATCTTTCTGCACATTAACCCATCTCAGGCTAATGGAGGGTCAATACTAATGCTGTCTTTTTCTATTTTTTTACTGTGCAAACACTTACACTGGTTATTTTAGCCCTAACATAGGGTGTTATGCAACTTTGCCATAGTGAAATAAGTATGTCAGCAACACAACTTAAGGCAAGTTAATGCCCAAAGGATTGTAATAATCAACTATTACCTATAACTTCACAAAAAAAACAAAACAAAAAACAACAACTCATCATCAAAAATACTGTCTTTTTCTATTTCCAAAAAAAACAACAACAATCAAAAAAATTGGTTGGCAAAAAAACATTGCCCTCTTCACAGTCACATGGTTCCTAATGGCAGCTGGACTAGCAAATCAGACATCTTTTATTATATTTTTTTACTTTTAAAGTAGAGGTCCCTTCATCTTACATTTAAGGAGTTATTTGATAGTAAACTGAGATTTGACTAGATCGTCTGACCCTATTGCCACTACATTGTTAAACTGCTCCGTAAGAAATACCTACACATTGTGATGGCCAAGGAGCACGGCATTATCAATCAAAAGCCTTTGGAGAAGTTCTCGATCCCTCTCTGTCTGGGCAGGTGAAATTGATGTCTGCTTGGTATAATGACATCAAGGAAGAAAGGCTGCTTTTGTTACTTTACAACTTCATTACTGACTATGGTAACGCGGTTGTTTCAGATTGTATGGGCTCTCCACACTTTGGTTTTCCCCTCTTTGGGTTTGATCATTTCGTCCGCCAGAATCTGGATTGTCTTGAGTAGGAAGTGATCTAGTGGAAGTATTTAGAGCAGTAATATACTAAAATATTCAACAGCGCTCTCCCACTTCCTCCAGTTACATTGGTGTCTCTGTTGTATGTGAATCATTAAAGTGTTTCCACATGCTGAAAGTGCTTGACTGTAGTTGTATTTGATAATTGATGATAGATGGAGCAATTATAAAGTATGGTTAAGTGCGGCAGCTGGCAGATAAGGACTGGGCCGCGGCTGGCAGGACAGAGCTGGGCCTAGCAGAATCTGAACAGTGATTTATTCATGACACGTGGGTGAGGACTCCACTTTGCTTTTACCATCCTCATCCTGGGGCACTGCTCTCCCCAGCTGCTTTCTTCACACCACCACACATCCTCCTCCTGCCTCGTGTACACTCTCTCCATTCAAGCCCACCTAGACTTCATTTTCTACCTACTCATGCTAACCTCCCCCACTGATGGTGTGAAGCAATTCAGCCCATGACTTGGGCTACATGTGCTCACATAAAAAGATTTGAAGAAGTTTGTTTATTACAAATGTTCACAAGAGAAAAAAATACATTTTGTGCAGCTTTTTATGCAGCTATAAATACTGATGAAGAAGAAAACAAAAAGT
>KN469731.1:0-24025 GCA_000787095.1 Periophthalmodon schlosseri
ACAGAGAAAGTACAGTATGACTTTATAGATAGACTGTAGAGACTGTAAAGAAGTGGACTACGTGAGTGTGACGTCACCCATATGTTGATTTACGGACACAATAGCAAAATGAAAACCCCAGGATCATGTAGAGAGGGTTAATTTTAAGACCAAAATAATAATACCAAAACAAGTCTGACAGCAGCAGTTACAGAGAGAGAGGCCACAGTTTTTCAGAGTAAAGTGAACTGGAGCCAAAGTTGATGGAGCTGGAAGCGCGCGCATGATCACTTCCTATTCGGAACACAGTGGCTAACAGGTTAGCTATGTCCATTTATAGATACAGTCTATGGTTGTGTCTCAAGTTAGCTATGCCATTTATAGATACAGTCTATGGTTGTGTCTCAAGCCCGGTCAAACGTGATCGTCCAATCAGATGTGTTCTTTTCAGTGACATGTGAAACGAAGGAGCTCATCGGTCACCTATGATCACATCAGATTAACAGAGTTTAGGCCTCACGCGTTGATTCTGCAGACGTCCACCATGTTTTGATATATTTTTTTACTTTATTATTTCTGATACAGACGGACCATGTGCGTCCCTGATTGGCTAATCCACCTGTCAATCACACCTATTTGATAACGGGGAGATTCACGGTGACCAGACTCACATCTTCATAAAGTGTTGAATAAATGTGTGTTCTGGATCCTAGGTGCAGTCTGTAGATTTGAGTTGTTTATTTCACAGGCTCCACATGTCGTCTGTGAGGTTTGTCTCTTTGTTTTATGTACTTTTTTATGTTTTAAGGAGAACTTTGACTTTCTTCACATCTTTTCTGATGTGGAATTTAAGAAGAAAACATATTTGACCTTTGACTGTTCATTCCCAGTGCGTCTGCAAATAGAAGCCAGAGCAGTTCAAATTATAACTGTGCCTCTGTCTATTTCAGTGTGATTACAGGCTGAAGTGTGTTAAGAACACAGCCTGTATAAAGAAGTGGACTAAGTGAGTGTGATGTCACCCATAGCGTTCGGCTCCAGTCAAATGATGAATTTGGAGCCAACTTATGACCACGAGTATCATAGCAACCAAAGAGCCAATCCGGAGCGAGGCTGTTGGAGGTAACGCTCCTTCCCGCCTGCACCGCTTCAAACTGTACATCAGAACATTTTAAACGGAGATTGATAAGTTGAATGTCATACTGTGGAACATTATAGTAAAAGGAACAACAGAGCCCACTGTACTCCACTGCACATGGCCTCTCTGTGGTGGAGTTATGGACGTGGGACTTTCCGCAGGCTCACTGTGACCTACAGTGACTCCTTTAGGCTTCTGTTGCGGGTGTCCAGGTGGCACAGTGCCAGTCAGCTGACTGTGGGCGCTGGCATCCCACCTGTGAGACACTGCTTAGACATTTAAAATACACATTCATGCGGCGCCTGGAGGTGCCTGAAAATGTCATCATAATGACTGACCAACCCTCAAATGAGCTCCTGCCGTTACACCTCTGCTCTTGTATCTTGTTCTTTTTTTAACTATGGACCGAATAGTATTTGTGTCTGAAATAAAGAATAAATACAAATAAAATAAACATTTCCATGGAAACAAGCAGGAGAAGCCCTCCTCCAGACCAAATGAGAGTCAGGTTTGTGGAGATGCAAGCCCGCTCAGAGTAAGGATGCAGTTTTATGTTTTTTCAGTGGATAAAGACATCCAAAATGAAAAAAACAAAACAACATGCTTGTATTTTATTCTAAAAAATGGATGCTAAAAAGTTACGCAATTGGGCTTTAACATTAAAAGAGCACATTTTGGTTTTTAGAGCAGTAGTCAAACTGTAGACTTTCTGGGGGAGCTGCAGATATTCATTCATGAGCGCAAAAGTCGTTACATTCATCTACACAAACGAGGTCAAATTTACTCAGGCCAACTACACCAACATCTCAGGCCTTAGACGAGCATGTGTCTCCAGGTAACATTTGAACATTTGAACGTACATTTTTTTTCCAGAACATGGGCTGGCGTTTAAATAACATCAAAAGCATCACGTTTATTTCACACCTCTGCATGTTTATAGCTCTGCGTCTCATTGAAGAGGGAAGGTTTTCTTTGCCAGTTCTTCAGACGAGCTCCAAGAATCTCCACTGAGGCTCTAGTCTGGGCTCAGTGTCGTATTAGAAAGAGGATTTGTACAAAGTGAGTGTGTCCTTCCTGAAAACTTTGAAAATAAATACGTCTCATCTGGTCTGAATAGTTTTGGGACAAGTCTGAAGATTTCCCAGGTTCCTGTCAACGCCTCTTTTGCTGTGAGCTTATGTAATCCTGTGTAGGTGTTTGCATTCATGAGTTGTTTTAAATAGAAACTGAAGCGTCATTGGCAGCGTCCTAATGAGTGCACCTGCTTATCTGCGTCCACGTGACACCAGAACATTATTTCAAACTGAAGTGCGAGCCAGCAGAACTGCGGAACTTTTCTGGTGGAAGGGTCCGCGACCTGCTCGTCTCTATGGAGATGTTATTATTTTACCTGGAATTTTCCACAGTATGAAAACTTATCTTCAAACTTATCTTCAAAAGAGACAAGCCTGAAGTTAAAGGTCAGCTCCGTGGTGAGGCGACCCCGCTCGACATATAGCTTTGTCTGGAACGTTCCACAGTATGGCATTATGTCTTGCGTTTATTCAGTTAAAATGAGTTTTTATTGCAAAAGGTAAAACAGTCAAATCTGTATGGAGGCGAGCAGGTGATGGACCCCCAGGAAAAGTGCACAATGAATCTGTAAAGGTCCTATATTAAACAAAACTGACTCTTGTGAGCTTTAAGTCAAGTTATAATGTTGTTACCTCCTCAAAAACATACCTGGAGTTGTGTTTTGTTTCATTCTCACATGTTTGAGTAACACTTTATTATTAGTCTGTCTACATCTCTAAAGCTCAAAATGCTCTGTTCCACCTTGTGATGTCATGAAGTGGTAGTTTTCAAGTTAACAGCTCCTTTTATCTTTAGTTCAGTAGAGATTGGCAATTCCAGGGCTGAAATGATCAAAATGATTCTAGTGAAGGTGTATGGAGTTTAAAAACACAGTGGAGCACTTCCTGTATTACGACATGACATCACAAGGTGGAACAGAGTGTTTTCACTTTGAGAGAAGAACTCAACCTAAATATGCAGGGTTTGTGTGTTAAACAAAACAACTCCAGGTCTGTTTGTGATGAGGAAACAACATTAGACCAGAGATCAGAAAATAGAGTAATACGGGCCCTTTAAATATTACATGATTTCTTTAAAACTTATAACCGCTTCTCCCTTACACCTAAGTCCACAATTAGCATGAGCAAGTAGCATTAGCCCCGTATCCCGACTCCAGAGCGGTGCAATCACTTGTGTTGTCAAAGTGTTGGGCTGAGGCAGACGTGTCCGACCCCCTTCTGCCTAATCAGCTCCCCTCTCCGTTCACTTTAATGGAGACGAGCCGCCGCCAGAGCGCGACGTGGTCTTGTAATTACAGCGTGCCAGTGTTAGCGAGCGCCAATTAGCATCAGGAGCACGGAGCTGATTACACTCACAGTTTAGAGTCAGACGCGTAGACCGATCATTAGCACATCCAGTTAGCCACATCAGCTGCGAGATATGCTAACTGAGACAATAGTAATCAAAACTATAAGGAAAAGTTAAAAAGCAGGAAAAGGAAAAGATATGAACTGAGACATGAAATAGGTTCTTCTACCTTCAAAGCGTTCAGAGCACTTTACATCCAAGAACCACTCACCCATTCACACACATTCGTACACCAGAGCACACAGACTGTCGGCCCAACAGCAAGTAAAACGGCTTTTTAGATGCTCACATTGGTGGTTTTCAGATTATAAAATGTGATGATGTCATACTCTCAGTCTGTATAAAGAAGTGGACTAAGTGAGTGTGACGTCACGTGTGGCTCCAGTCAAATGAAGCTCATCGAGGCTAGAGCGGTTATAGCGGCCAATTTGGAGCCGAGTTAGATATTTGGAATTTCGACTGTGAGTATCATAGCAACCAAAGAGCCAATCTGGAGCGAAGCTGTTGAAGGTATGGAGCGGACGCTAAGCCACGATGTCACTCAAACTTGTTGCTAATGCTACTGGGGGCGACCTTGGGGAAAGAAGACGCCTCATTTGTCTGTTATTAATGTTCTTAATCTTGAATCACGGAACAAAACAGAAAATAAAAACACCAGGATCATGTAGAGCGGGTTAATACAAACATTTTAAGGCCAAAATGACGAGCCTGACAGCAGCAGTTACAGAGAGAGGAGCCAAGTAAATTGGAAGAGCGATGAAAAGACGATGGAGTTGGAAGTGCGCCCATGATCACTTCCTATTTAGAACAGCAGGTTAGATATGTCCATTTATATGTACAGTCTATGGGCAAGAGCCAGTGCTCTCTGCTGATCACATTGTACTTTACCATGAAATATCCAAAAGGTAATTTCACAAATGTTTAACCTGATCATTTCTATTAGTGACTAGACCCAAGAACTCACTGTATTACGACACAAATCTGCATTCAAACAATATTAACTTTAGCTGCTCTCTTCTGTATTAAATGATTATTGATGATTATACTGTTTTAGGAGAGATATTAAATTTGCCATTCATTTCCATAGTCAAACACAGGGTGTTTATTCAGGTGATATTTGGCGCCATCTGCTGACAAACCTTCAAAAAGCACAAATTTATTTCACACAATGCAAATGTTCTATGTTTTTCTGTAAAGAGGGGCTTTTAAGAGATGTCAGTTTTGTTCAGTCGATCAAACCAAGTTATGTTGTTAAGTTAAAAAGGCGTAAAACAATAAAGGAAAGTATGTAAATACATATAGCAAATGAGTCACAATAAAACAAACACTTTTGACGGTCCACTGTCCACTATGCATGTGCACAGACATGAGCCTGAGTGAGTCACTCAAGCTGTGAGCGGATCACATGATCATTTTGTTTCTATTTAAGTGTAATTACAGGCTCCACACTGAGGCTGATGTCAGGAGAGAACAGGGCCACAGCACCAGGGCATCTGGGCATATGTACACTCTGCTTTAAACACAGCATCTTCAATTAAAAACCACAGATGTAGTAGTCATATTTATCCCGTATCCTGCCAGTACAGATGAGGGTGGAGTCACAGCTCAACTAAAAGTAAAGTACTACACTAAATACTATGTTACTCAAGTAGAAGCAATTACTCATGTGGTGAAAATACTGTTACTCAAATACTGAGTAAATGTAACTCCCACCTGTGTGTATCTGTGTATATACAGCTGCTCTGGGAAAACAACAGGGACCAAACCCAGAGTGTGAACATATAAACATCTGGACATCTGAACATCTGAACATCTGAACATCTAAAAACATCTGAACATCTGAACATATAAACATCCGCACATCTGAACATCTGCACATCTGAATATCTAAAAACATCTAAACATCTAAACATCTGAACATCTGAACATATAAACATCTGAACATCTAGACATCTGAACATCTGGACATCTGGACATCTGAACATCTGGACATCTGGACATCTGAACATCTAAAACATCTGAACATCTGAACATCTGAACATCTAAAACATCTGAATACCTGAACATCTAAACATCTGAACATCTGAATATCTAAAAACATCTGAATAGCTGAACATCTAAACATCTGAACTTCTGAACATCTAAACATCTGAACATCAAAAAACATCTGAACATCTGAACATCAAACATCTGGACATCTGAACATCAAAAATCTGAGCATCTGAACATCTAAACATCTAAAAACATCTGAACATCAAAAATCTGAACATCTGAACATCTAAACATCCAAAAACATCTGAACATCTAAACATCTGAACTTCTAAATATCTGAACATCTAAACATCTGAACTTCTAAATATCTGAACATCTAAACATCTGAACTTCTGAACATCAAACATCTGAGCATTTAAAAACATCTGAAGATCAAAAATCTGAACATCTGAACATCAAACATCTGGACATCTAAACATCTGAACATCTGAATATGTGAACATCTGAGCATGTGCACATACCGAGGGAGATCTCTCGAGCGAAGGCCATGCACACGAGCATCAGGGGCAGTCCCACAGACACGTACTTGATGACCTTATCCAGAGGAAGCTCCAGCTCCAGGTGGGACACGCGGTTTATCCCAGGATGCTCTGGGAGAAGGGCGTCCGTCAGCATGGCGTGAGCTGCCGCCTTGGCGATGGACATGGCTGACGATGTCTGTGAGAGAGAGGGAGGGGTTTAGTCGAATAAGAAGATGGGGAATGAGGTGAAAACGGCACATGGAATAGAATGGTGTAGTGTAGTTCTGGACAATATGAATAGTTAAAGGTGCACTGTGGAACTTTCTAGGGCAGTGTCTGACTCCAGGGAAATAAAATGTTCCGCAGTATGGCATTAAACGTATCTATCTCGCATTTATTCAGTTGTCTGTTTTTTATTTCTCTAAAATACTTTAAAAACAGGTATTTATAGTGTGAGCAGGGTCACCTCTCCACAGATCTGACCAGTAACAGATGGCTTGACCTCCTTGTCTCTATGGTGATAGCCAAGTCCAGTGCTATAGTGTGAAACATTCCAGGAAAAGAAAAGCAGGCGGCGGATCCTTCAGCAGAAAAGTAACAAAAGTTTTTTTCACTATAATATAATGGTGGAAGAAGTGCTCAGTTTTGTTACATAAGTAAAAGTACAGCAAAAATACTCAAGTAAAAGTATCATATGAAAATAATCTACTTAAGTAAAAGTATTAAAGTACCTGTTTAAAAATTTACTTTAAGAGTAAGAAGTAAAAGTATTTCATGCAGTTTTTGAGGTCTTATAAAGCTTCAACTGTAGTGATTTTGATAAAGATTTGAGCTGAATTTTGTTCAGCAGAAAAAATTGAATTGATTGTTTTTTTGTTTGTTCAAATTATGAACGTGTTAAAAATAAACCCTCAGCCTTTTCAGCAGGTCTCAGACAATAATAAAAAATACTTTACTTTTCAATCCAGTTCAAAAATGTAGTGGTAAAGTAAAACGTACCCACTTTAAAATGTACTTAAGTAAAGTACAGATACCTAAAATATACTTAAGTACAGTACTTTACTACTTTTACTTCGTTACGTTCTACCACTGCTATAACATAATGCAACTCTGTGTAAAAGTTTTCCAAGTATTCACAAAACAGTACTCTGATCGGTCCATGTAACGCAGTATATTACAAAACCCATTTTAATTTGGGTATTCAGTATTCGGTAACTAAATATATTTTCAAAGTATTCTTGCCATCCCTGTACGTAAAACCCAAAATGTCCCAAACCCCAGTCCACCAGCTGCTGTCTTACCTGTGGGAGTCCTCCTTTTCCCATGAACGCGATCTGAACCTCTATCCCGGGCCCCGAGTCTCTGCAGGAGAGTGGTTAACCTGCTTAAGTAGTGAGGGCGGTCCACACTGGGGGAGAGGCGGGGCCAGATCTGGTCCGGTTCTGCTCGGGCGCCGTCTGTAATTACACTGGGCTGTGCGGGGAGCAGGGAGGAGCCCACATTGGCAGAGGATGGGCTCGACCTCCAGTACACGGGGCGGTTCTGGTCCACTTTAAACAGGACCTCTGAGCCTGGTGGCTTTAGCTCACTCTGTCATTGAGAGGTTATTTTTACTAGAAAGGCTAAAGCAGACGAGTTATATCTGCGTAAATGTGAGTTATAGACGGAGAGCTGAGAGAGGCAGGGACACGTAGTGACAATTATTGTGAGGAAAAAAACACAATTTGACACAGATTTAAAGAATATTCACAATTACTAACCCATAATAAAACAAAAGTAGCTCAGCTGGTAGAGTGTTTGTCCACTGATGTGAAGGTTGGCGGTTTGAACCCTGCTCTCGACATAAACATCATTGGTTGAGCGGTTGAGCGATCCACTGTCCCACAGGTCGGCGGTGCGATTCCAGCTCCCACAGACGAATGCTGAATGCTAATCCATTATCTCTCCTCTCGTCTGTGGCCGGCGCAAAAGTAAAGTCATAGTGATATAAACAGACACATAAAAAGCTCTACACGTTTGGGTTTATGTTTTTGGAGTCGAGATTGAATTGAAATAACTTAAATCTGCTTCTAAAACGGCCACGATTATTATTTTTTTTTATTCCTTACGATTATATTGTGACCTGAAATATCACGACTATCGATTAACTGAACAATCTTGACATCCCAACTACAAGTGAAGTATTTTACACAATTCAGGTGTTTTATATAATCATTATGTGTATACGAAATACCAGCAGAGGGAGCACTGAGGAGGAAAACGTTCAAATTAAAATTCTGTCAGTAAATCCATCTAAATACTCATCTGATAGAATCAATTGTATTGAGAGGAAAGTATTTACTGTTATTGCATTTTGTATTTTTAGCAGCTTCCACATTGTGTTTGTTCCCAGTTTAGTGATGTAGCTGGTAACAGAAGTACCATGATGTGATATTAATGGTAAAAGTGGTATTAGACATTACATATTAGACGTGATAGTCTTAAGTAGTTGGTATAAACATATACTGTAGTTAGGATACAACTTAAGATTTATTCACAATCGAAATCTTCTTTTGCTTTTTTGTGATTATTCAATTATTTTGTTTATTATTTCAAGTTAATATTATTTGAAGGATAAAACATGAAATAATGAACAAAATTTGGTGCTCAAAGGTCATACCACAAAACTGAGCCAAACTAAATCATGAAGGAGCTGCAAGAAACACAAATGTTCAAATCATTTCATCTTGTCGACATAAAGCCCAAGTCACTTTAGACTTACTCACAGTGGGAAGAGGAACCACATCTTTTACTCAAGTAAGAGCACTGTTACACTGTACTGTATATTACTCAGTGTAAGTAAGAGTAAAAGTATGGCATCAGAATATTACTCAGAGAAGTAATTTACTCGAGTAAATGTAACTGAGTACTCCCCCCTCTGCCTACATCAGACATGCCCACAGTGCAGACATCATCAGTGTGTGGCTTTGGCCTGTGTAAACGAGGGAGCTGTGTAATTAAAGCAAATGAAGATTAGAGCTGGACAATTTACATCAGGATGATTGTTAAACCCAGAGAGAGAGAGAGAGAGAGAGGAGGGGAGGGGAAGGAAGAGAGGAGGATAGAGAGAAGGGGGAGGTGAGGAGAGAGAGAGAGGAGGGGAGGAAGAGAGGGGGAGTGAAAGAATGAAATCTGACCTGCGAAACTATTACAAGAATCCCATGCACTTCAGAACATGTTTGGAAAGGTTTTAAAGCAAGTTAACGATGTTTTTGTTTTATTTTCATTTACAGAGGACTAAATAACTGCCATTTGACACTTGTTCCAACACTTCGGTTTGACTGTGACATATCGTACCAGCCGCACTCTAAACTTTGAGCGTGTCCGAACTTTCCACCGCGTGTTTCTGTGTGTTTTTATGTTTTCGTGTTTTTATGATCAGAGCTGCATTTCTTTAGCTGTGGCCTTATCGTTGTGTCGTTTTCATCGCCCCGGTTCTGACCCCATCACTTTTTACGGCCCGGTTCTGCTTCATAACCGCGTCTTAGAGAAGAGGGCAGGGGAGAGACAGAGGAGAGAGGAGGGAGGGGGAGAAAGAGTGGGGGAGAGAGAGAGGAGGAGAGAAAGAGAGGAGAAGAAAGGAGAGTGGAGAGAGAAAGAGGGAGGAGGAGGAGGAGAGTGCAGAAAGAGAGGAGAGAAAAGAGGTGAGCAGGGAGAAGCTGGGGTGAGAGAGATGAGGAGAGAGAGAGGAGGGGAAAGGGAGAGCGGAGATGAGAGGCAAGAGAGGGAAGAAGGGAGAAGGGAGAGGGGAGAAAGAGAGAGTGAGATGAGAGAGAAAGAGGGAAGGGGAGGAAAGAGAAGAGAGGTGGAAGAGGAGAAACAGAAGAGAGAGGAAAGAGCTAGGGGAAGAGAGAGAGGGGAGAGGAGGGAGGAAAAGAGAAGGAGAGGGGTGGGGAGAGAGAGGTGGACGAGGAGATGAGAGGAGAGGGCAGAGAGGCTTTGGGCGTCCATGTATAAAACAGCTGAATCCCAGAGCACAGTGGTGGAGGTGGTGGGTGGCACAGGGGGAGTTACACTAATATTTAGACTAGACTCTGTGACGGGAGAACGAGCAAAGACTGAGAAACACACTCTGAGAAACACTCTGAGAAAGACACTCTGAGAAACACTCTGAGAAAGACACTCTGAGAAACACTCTGAGAAAGACACTCTGAGAAACACTCTGAGAAAGACACATGTGATTTAAGCGGGATTCGAACCGCTAAACTTTCCTTCGGATCGCTCTACCAACTGAGCTACTGTCGCCCACAGCTTAATAGATACTGTGAGCAGGGTCGTGTCTCCAGTCTCCACAGCTCTGACTTGTGCAGTGTAGTCACCTGCTTGTCTCCATGGTGATATTTACATTTAATGCTATACCATGAAACATTCCAAAGTTCCATAGTGCTGCCTTAACTACGGAGATTATAAACAACAAAGTCCTGGAATATCTGCTATGCATTAAAGACACATTCAACACCATTCAGAAGAAATAAAAATATAAAGAGTTGGTCTGAATCCTTTACATGTTTTAATTATTAAAATTGTTCTATTGAAACACAATAGATTATGACAACAAAGTACAAATGAAATACAAATATCTTCTAGCATCGTCTGTCACTTGTTCTGGAAGATCATTTAGAAAAAGCAATGGGACGATATGAACGAGAACGAACTTCACGATGAACACGTTTCCTCTTTCACTTTCACTTTCAGACAAAACTAAAACGCAGAATCATTTCACAGTTTCTTCAAATCAGTCAAATTTCAAATCCTTCCTGGAAAATCTTCAATATTGTCCCGACTCTTTGAAAGTTTTATCCGAGCTGAGGTGAGTTCGGCAGTTCAAAACTGTTGAAATGGTAGCGTTTGGGTCAAAAATCGTTGAACAGCTAGCGTTTAGCTCAAAACAGATGAATAGCTAGCGTCCTCTTGACCAACGCTACAGAGGAGAGACTTGCATGTAGGTTCCTTCAGCCATTGCCGAAATAATAAATATGCAAGTTTCAACACGGGAACATAAATGGAGTATAGATACTACGATATAAGTGTGTTCACGGTTATGTCGACGTCCACTCATGGTTGAAGAAAAGTCATGCTCAAAAGGGTACGCTGCAGAAACCCACTTGTTCTGAGAAGCACAGTTCAACCTGAGAAGCCAGAGTGATTCGAAAGGCCAGATCCCGGCACTGGAAGTCTAAAACAAAGTAGGCAGACACATGGATAGAACCAGCAACCTCTTTCTCAACGGTAAAAACATAGAAGCGATAAGGTAGTCTCAAATAAGTTTAAGTAAGTTTCAGAAAGGCTATGTACTTGATTCAGATCACAATCGTTTTTTCAAAATACATTCATTTGATTTCGTCCTCCATGTTTTGTTCAGTTAGATGGATGGCTACTTGCTTTTTGAAATGTGAAACAATATCACTTTTGTCTGTGTGCGCGTCAGTGTTTTGGAAGAAAAGCAAATGGAAGTATTGTGTGTTCCTTCATCGGCAGCTTCAACTTTCCAGCCTCGGGTTAGACAGACACAGAACATTGTGAAGTCTAATGTAAAACAGTTCTTCAAATGATGTTGATCACACAGACTGTATATATAAATGGACATAGCTAACGTGCTAACCGCTGCGTTCCAAATAGGAAGTGATTATGGGCGTGCTTCCGGCTCCATCGACTTGTCATTTTGGTCTTAAAATGTTCATATTAACCCACTCTACATGATCCTGGGATTTCTATTTTGCTTTTGTGTCCGTAACTCAAGATATGAACATTAATAAAAGACAAATCAGGCGCCTACTTTGCCCGAGGTTGCTCCCAATAGCGTTAGCAACAGGCTTGACTGACAGCGTTGCTAAGTGTCCTGCTAACCCAGTGGTGCGGGTGAGAAGAGGCTTCAACAACCTCGCTCCGGATTGTCTCTTTGGTTGCTATAATACTCGCGGTTGGAATTCTAAATATGTAACTCGGCTCCAATTTCACCCCATACCTGCCCTAGCCCCGATGAGCTTCATTTGACTGGAGCCAAACGCTACGGGTGACGTCACACTCACTTAGTCCACTTCTTTATACAGTCTATGGTTGATCAATATGCTTGATTACTTCTGTCTACTTTTAGGAATAGTAGAACATCAGTATTAGTTCACTGAGAGAGGCCCAACCCCAGTACCATCTCAGTAACCTGTAGTGAGATGACATGTTTAAAAATTGTTCAAAAATCCCATATAAATCAGCGTTTTTATCGTCTTTCTTAGGTCAGATGACAGCAGTGGAGTAACTTCAGTAAACATCACAACTCATTTAAAACATATGGCAACAGGAGGCTGGTCGTCTGATTTCCAAAACAGGTCTAATATATTTTAAAATGTTCAAATGTTCAAACGCAACATTAGAATAACCCCCAGTTTACACCGAAGCAGCTGCAGCTCGTGAGCACAGCATTTGTGTGTGTTTAGAATCACTTTTAAAATGAATGAACCAGGCCATGTGCACCTGCAGTGCTACGGAGCTCAACAGTGACCGCCCATCCCGCGGATCCAGAACAAAATTTCCCATTCATTTTTCTCATAGACTTTCAGAATTTTGTTTTTATAGTAAAGGTTTGAAAGTTTGGGGATAATCAGCTACGTGAACCTAATGACCACATTTTGCAGAATCTTGCATTTTAATCTGCCTTAACTGACTTAAAACAACCGCGTTATGGATATTAGTTAGCACGTAGCTGGTTAGCATGTAGCTGGTTGGCACGTAGCCTCTTAGCACGTAGCTGGTTAGTCTCTGCCATGCCCTTTGAACTCTTAATATTTGAATTTTTTGAAAAGTCTAGGGGAAAAATGAATGAAAGTTTACTTCCGGAACCTCAGCAGGCGTCACTGTGGAGCTCCATACATGTGTCCAATGAACGTACTTCCCTTTAAACAAACACACATTTGCAGCTTCGCCTGTCTTACGTGTCGCTGTCGCCCTCCGGTGTAAACTCCGGGTAATTGCTGCTTTGAAGTAAAAAATCACTAATGAAGAAACACTGATTTAGATAAGTTTTAGTTAAGTGTTTTTAGGAAAAACAGGGATGAACTCTTCTGCATTTGACCCAGACTTCAATGCCACTGGAGCCACCCTTCCCGACCAGTACAGCGCCCAGGGGCCCATCTCCAGACGCTGAGCTAGGCTTGGTCTATCCAGCTATAAGTTGAAAGAATCCTTTGAAAACCAATGCTTCATAGTGTGTAATTATTACTAAGAGTTATCACCATTTTGCTCACGTAGACTGTAATGGCACCCACATACTCCTTGAACAGGCTTAAAAATACATGGCACACCAGAGGAGCTAATGCGTTCAGATTATCAATGATGACCTTTGACCTCAACATCAGTGCCTAAAGTGTTTCTGCTGTCGTCGATGTAAAACTGCTTTAAACCTGTTGTTGCCTTTAGAAAGTATCACCATGTATTTAACTGTGTAATGATAGTCCCCATATCGTTCATCAAACTAGAACCACTCCATATCAGGTCACGTCTGATTGCGCTCGATGTGAGAGTCCTGATGAAGTGTCGACCGAAACCACGCCCTCAGATAATGTCATGTTTGTCCAATCAGAGCAGAGGGTTCAGAGAGGCGAGAGGTGGCGCCCCCTTGTGTCTCTACTCGAGCGCGTCTGTGTGCTCCCGCCTGTCCTCTCTCGCAGACAGCATGTGCCGGCTCTGCTCCTGCTGCTCTTCATCCATGCCCAGTTCGTCTTCATCGTCCTCCAAACCTTCGTCCATGTCCTCGTCCTCCTCCTCTTCCTCCTCTTCCTCCTCCGTGCCGTCCATGGAGTCGTCGGCGGCGAGCATGGCCTGCTGCATGGCGAGGGTGGCCGAGTCGGAGGAGAGAGACTGGAGACTGTCCATGCTCAGGGGGTCTGAGGGGAGACAGGGAAAATATGGGAATACATAAATGGGAACACATTTGGGAAGACAAGAGGGTGAAGTGATGAAGGAGTGAGTGATTTTGGTGAAGAAAAACCTAGGAACATTGGTGATTTAAACTGGATAAGTATAGTAGTAATATTAAAACAGGGAAATTTTTTGCAGTTTTGATTAAAAATTCAAATTTTGTTCCACAAGATCATTATTTTCTGAAATCCCAAAAGCGGAAGACCTTTCCTGCCCTGACCTAGTTTGGATAATAGTTTGGATTCAAGTGTTTTTAGATTAATTCTCACTGAGCTTTACACAGGTCGTCCCCTTTGTGTCACGATTCAAAAGCCTCTTCAGTTGTTTTTTTTCACCGTTTGACATTTTGTTGAGCGAACATTTGACTTAATGTAACGTCTCTTAATTAATTCAAAAAGATGATACTGAAAGTTGAATGTGATATTGAAAAAAACAAAACTAAAAAAACAAAAAGGGGATTAACACACAAATGTGCAGTGCACTTTCAAACCGAGGCTAATCATACAATTCTATGGCTCTTTTTCAATTCTCTTTCAACACTTCCACCTAAACTAAAAAAATATTATCAATACACTCATTTTGGTCAACAGCACTTCAGTGAAAAAAATGAAACAGTGCCATCAAGTGGTTAAAATCTGAACATGCAAGCTATGTTTTTTACACAACATGGAAAATAAAACGCTTTAAAGGGATTGTGCCTGATTTTTTTCATGCAATAAAGTCAAATTTGTGTTGCCCTGATACAGATCTCTTGGGGTCAAAATAAGCCCACTGTGTACTGTCTGCATCTAATGGAGCTCAACAATGACCTCTGACCCCCTGGTTCCAGAACTAAATTTCTCATTCATTTTTCACATAGGCATAAACTCTGAAAAAAGATTATATTAAAAGTTTGAAAGCTCAGCGTTAAACAGCTCTGTGGAACTAATGAACTTTACTTCCGGAGCTGAGCAGGCGTCACTGTTGAGCTCCATTAAAAAACACTTTATCGAATCATGAAGTGAGGTCTTAGCATGCTAATTGTTGTTAACATTGCAGTGACTAAAACTCCGCATAAACATAAGGTAAGTGAGGAATAACTTTGGACCACTGCAAACTGTTTAAAATGAACTAGTTCTGTTTTTCATGTTTTAAAACAGTAAAGGGAAAAATGAACTTTACTTCCGGAGCTGAGCAGGCGTCACTGTTGAGCTCCATTAAAAAGCACTTTATCAAATCATGAAGTGAGGTCTTAGCATGCTAATTGTTGTTAACATTGCAGTGACTAAAACTCCGCATAAACATAAGGTAAGTGAGGAATAACTTTGGACCACTGCAAACTGTTTAAAATGAACTAGTTCTGTTTTTCATGTTTTAAAACAGTAAAAGTCAGGCACAGCACCTTTAAATACTGGTGTATGTTTTGTGTATTCGCTCACTGTCTGAGTTGTTTCCGGCGTTGGATCTATGCGTCTGTAGGACTCCGGCCACAATGGAGTCGGGCCAGAAGCGCTGAGTGGGGCGGTGCTGTGACTTCATCTTCTTGGCTTTAGGGGCGGGGTCTGGGTTACTGGCGTCCAACATGGGCTGCAGAATACGCCGACGTGCATTTATGAACCTGGGAATGAGGGATGGGGAGGAGAGGAGAGGAGGGGAGGATGAGGAGAGGAGGAGAGGTAGAGGGGAGGATAAGGGGAGGAGGAGGAAAGGAGGAGGAGGAGAGGATGAGGGAAGGAGAGGATGGGGGGGTGCGGGGAGGAGGATGAGGAGAAAAGAGGAGGGGAGGATGAGGGGAGGAGAGAATGAAGGAAGGATGAGGAGGAAAGGACAGGAGGGGAGAGGAGTAGAGGATGAAGCGAGGAGAGGAGGATGAGGGGAGGATGAGGGGAGGAGAGGACGATGAAGGGAGGATGAGGGGAGGAGAGGACAATGAGGGGAGGGGAGGAGAGGAGGATGAAGGGAGGATGAGGGGAGGAGAGGACGATGAGGGGAGGGAAGGAGAGGAGGATGAGGGGAGGAAGAGGAGAGACAAACACTCAGTAAATATTTGGCTCTCAAACGTTTCACACCAAATACCACCAAAGACAATATTTGACTTTCCGAGCACCACCAGATCTAAACCAGGTCTATATTAGGACAATTCCTGGTCTAATCTAGGACTAAACCAGGTCTAAAAGTGGACTTGATTCTTTCATTGACTCTAGTGTTTGTTCTGATTGTAAAGCTCCACAGTCTGAACATGTTTTTATTTATGAAATGACTACATTATTTCTACTGTAGCTCTAAACAAGAAATTATCCAAAAAAGGGGATAAAATGAACTAAAAGAAGCAAACCCACAAACTTAAGAGCTCCACCTGAAGAGCTCCAGTACCACAGTTTGAGTAACACTGGTCTATAATTATGTAGATCAGTGGTTCCCAGCCTCTATTATATTAAGTGACCACTAAAAATCGTCTCACACTCTGAGTGCCCACTATAACTGTGCACCAGTGTTTATTTAGTCTTTTTAAATCTGTTTACTAGAATATCGCCCATTATAACGATTATACTTTCAGTTTTATTTATATTTATGCCTAAACTTTCCTACTGAACATTCTTGAGGGTTTAAGGGTGTAAAATGTACTACAGATAATGTTTTATATGTAAATACGATTCAGTTGCACCTTTTTTAAACATCTGGCACTAACAGTTTTGTTTATGAATGGAGTTACAGGGATCAAACAGCAGGGGGCGACAGTAGCTCAAGTACTATACAGTAGCTCATCTGCACAGCGTCAGTGAAAAGAATTAAACAAAAAACAATTCTCCCCATTGTTTCAGGATGGCTAGTATCTGTATTTACTTAAGTACATGTTAATGTGGATACTTTACTTTTTACTTTTACTTCAGTACATTTGAGAGCAGGTGCCTCTACTTTCTACTCCACACCATTTTTGAACTGGACTGAAAAGTAAAAGTATTTTTATTATTCTCTGAGACCTGCTGAAAAGGCTGAGGGTTTATTTTTTACACGTTCATAATTTGAACAAACAAAAATATACAAATAAAAACTGCTCTAAAAACAATGGATTCATTTCTTTCAGTTGAATAAAATTCAGCTCAAATCTTTATCAAAATCACTACATTTGAAGCTTCATTAGATCTCAAAATCTGTGTGAAATAGATTTAAATTTATATTTACTATACTTTACTTTTTACTCCTTAAGTACATTTTTTAACAAGTACTTTAACACTTTTACTTACGTCGATTTTTTCATGTGATACTTTTACTTGAATATTTTTTGCTCCGGTATCTGTACTTTTACTTAAGTAACAAAATCGAGCTCTTGTTCCACCACTGTCTATAGCTCGTACCATTTATCTGATGTACTTAACAACCTTTACCAGTAGATGGCAGTGCTGTGCTGTGGAACAAACCTTATGATTCCATGCGGCTCAGACTCCAGTCCAGACTAAGAGTTAATCTCGTTTTAGCACTTCCTCTTACCAGTTATTTACTTGCAACAGAGTGAGGCTGGTTTGTGCTGCGATCTGCCTCTTCTCGTCCTCTGTGGGGTACGGGTGCTGTCAGCAAGAAAAAAGTTAGTTTGGAAGAACTTGAGACAAAAACATTAACCAAATTTTATTCAAATGTTTAACTAATTAGATGTACTGGTAAAGAAAAGTCTGCACGATGCCCAGGGTTGAAAGGTTGCAAATCCAATCCCAACTCCATCCAGTGTATAGAGTCATTGAGCAAGACACTTTATCAAACCTGCATATGTGTGATGGTATGTGAGCAACGATAGGACGAGAGTATGAAGAAATTACTACTTTAAAATTACTACATTATATAAAAGAATGCATTTTGTTCAGATTGGCACATACAGCAGATGTGGTTATGGTTAAAGGTCCTATATTACATAAAACTGACTCTTGTGAGCTTTAAGCCATGTTATAATGTTGTTACCTCCTCAAAAACATACCTGGAGTTGTGTTTTGTTTCATTCACACATGTTTGAGTAACCTTTTATTATTAGTCTATCTCATTTCCAAAGCTCAAAATGCTCTGTTCCACCTTGTGATGTCATGAAGTGGTAGTTTTCAAGTTAACAGCTCCTTTTACCTTTTGTTCAGTAGAGATTGGCAATTCCAGGGCTGAAATCATCCAAATGATTCTAGTGAAGGTGTGTGGAGTTTAAAAACACAGTGGAACACTTCCTGTATTACCACATGACATCACAAGGTGGAACAGAGTGTTTTCAGTTTGAGAGAAAAACTCAGTCTAAATATGCAGGGTTTGTGTGTTAAACATGTGTGAATGAAACAAAACACAACTCCAGGTCTGTTTGTGATGAGGAAACATTATAACATGGACCAGAAAATAGTGTAATATGGACCCTTTAAATTTGCAGAAACAACATATGGTAATTTGGGCCGAAGCCAGAGGGCCGATATAAAAGTGGTCTGAGGGCCGCAGTTAGCCCTGGGCTGCAGACTGGACACCCCTGATGTGTTTGGATGTAAGAAAAGAATGACAAGTAGCAGAACTATTGTCATGTTGTTTGGTTCTTTGTTTGGATCTTTTCCCTTTTTTTCATTTTTGATTTTTTATTTCTTCTAGTTGCACCTCTACAAGTAAACTGGTGTGCGTTCGTTTTGATTGCGTTAATAATAATCACACTGTAAGTAGTGATGTGACATTCGGGGAACGACTCGGCTCTTTTGAACGGCTCTTTGAAATGAACCGATCCAAAAGATTCGGATCCCATAAAGGAGCCGAAAGTCCCGTCACTAATTGTAACTATTTAGAGTAATATTTGACTATACTCACCATGAGATGTTGAAATAACCACGACCTCATGATGTTGGTGGCGTGTTTGGGCAGGACCCCCCTCTTATTCTTACACTTCTTATCTTCACTGTCCAACAGAGACGACAAGTCCACATTCACCTGCATCAGAAAAGTAATACATAAATTAATAAAAATAAAATAAAACAATGAAAATAAAAATAAAAATAATGGAAAAGTGTAGTATAGCACCATATCAAGCAAAAGGACAACAGAAGCGGATGGCAGGCTGGGCTTAGTTATTGTTGCCACGGAAACAAAGGGAGACTACCAATTACCTATCTCTTTTTTCCTGTCGCAAGGGCAGAAACACCTCCTCAAGTGTCACCATGGCAACGGAATTTGAGTAATGACACTTAAAATATCGAGGAAGCGGCACCCTTGACTCTGGGGGAACACAAGAGGGTCAGACGCCCTTTTTGATAGCTAAAAGGGCATACGGCAGGATTTCGTGTTTTTGTAATTATGACTTGGCTTGGTGGGTTTGTTCCTGTGGTAAATATTTATCATAGTTTTATATCAGTTAAGTGGCAGTTTGTGGGGAAAAGTTGAGGTAAAAAGAACAAAAATACAGGAAGTAGCGGTGAGAACAGAATCCTTCTAACCTATGTCATCAAAACTCCATCTAAAATCCAGGGCCAGGTTATGAGCAAAGTTTAAGCCTTGATTTAATAAAATAAAGGTGTTGTAATTTATTTGTATTAGTCTAATCCATAGCCTGTATAAAGAAGTGGACTAAGTGAGTGTGACGTTGAAGCTCATCGAGGCTAGAGCAGTTATAGGGGCCAATTCGGAGCTGAGTTCCATATTAGGAATTCCGAGTATCATAGCAACCGAAGAGTCAATCCAGAGCGAGGCTGTTGAAGGTAACGCCCCGTCCCGTCTGCTCCGCTGGTTTAACGGGGAGAGGGCGCTTAGCAGTGCTGTCAATCCAACCTGTTCCTAACACTAACGGGAGCGACCTTGGGGAAAGAAGGCACCTGATTTGTCTGTTATTAATGTTCATATCTTGATTTACGGAAAAAAATAGCAAAATAAAAACACCAGGATCATGTAGAACGGGTTAATACGAACATTTTAAGGCCAAAGTGACAGGAGCAGTTACAGAGAGAGAGTTAGTAGTTTTTCAATAGAAAGTGAATAGGAGCCAGAGTCGATGGAGATGGAAGCGCGCCCATGATCACTTCCTGTTCCAAATGCGGCGGCTAGCAGGTTAGCTATGTCCATTTATATACACAGACTATGGTATAATCATAACTGTTGTGCAATTTAGGCAAGTTCTCTTTGTATGGTTGCTAGTTAAGGAATTACCTTTACATATGTCATATCTGCAACAAACCAGGAAGTTAAATTATACACTTCACCAAAATAAAAATAAAATAGGCATGTTTTTTGTTTGTTGTTGTCTTTAAGCCATGTTATACTGTTGTTACCTCCTCAAAAACAGTTTTGTTTCATTCACACATGTTTGAGTAAACCTTTATTATTAGTCTGTCTACATCTCCAAAGTTCAAAACCCTCTGTTCCACCTTGTGATGACACGGTAGTTTTCAAGTTAACAGCTCCATTTACCTTTTGTTCAGTAGAGATTGGCAATTCCAGGGCTGAAATTATCCAAATGATTCTAGTGAAGATGTATGGAGTTTAGAATGTAGTGAAGCACTTCCTATATTACCATGTGACATCACAAAGTGGAACAGAGTGTTTTCAGCCTAAAAGATGCAGGGTACTCTAACCTGTCATATGGCATTTAAAGAAAGATCTGAACGAGATGGGAGTCGGGCGTAGTTCCAGCGCAA
Source organism: Periophthalmodon schlosseri (assembly GCA_000787095.1). Taxonomy (NCBI): domain Eukaryota; kingdom Metazoa; phylum Chordata; class Actinopteri; order Gobiiformes; family Gobiidae; genus Periophthalmodon; species Periophthalmodon schlosseri. The sequence continues at coordinate 20,613 of KN469731.1, forward strand.
ACTTTAAAAAGACTAAAATGTGCAAAATGACTCAGGCCTCACACTGAGAGAGAGAGAGGAAGAGATCTGATTTGTGAGAGGAGTGAGAACGCTTTCTTCACAAGAGGGGGCGCTAGAGGACGCGTCACAGTAGCTCTGACAGTTGGGAGCAGGCGGTAGTCCATATGGAGCAGTGTTTGTGAAGAGGAGACACTCACTCATTGTGATGACAGTGTCGGCGGCATCATAAACAATACTTTTGAGGAATAATAGAGCTGATGCTGTGCCAAAGGCGTTTCTGAGAATGGCATTTCTATACAAGCCACAATATGTCTTTATCACAAGGGGAAGAATGAGGGGTTGTTTCCTTTAAAGAGGGGGTATTTTACTTCTATGGGGTATTAGCTGCTAACATATAACATATTTAGGAATATGGGTGTGACATTGGCGTGTGGGCTGAGCAACGTTACCATGCTAGTTCTTGTTATCATTACTGTGATGGTAAAACTCTGCTCTGGTCTCTAAAAGTTGTGAAATGTGCTGATAAACTGGTAAATAATAAAACTGAATGGACTAATAATAATCATACACGTTTTTATCTCTCTTTTAACAGCTCAAGCTAAGGTAAGCGGCTAACGCTAGCAGCTTTACACCATTATGGTTTTTTTAAGAGTTTTTTAATTCATAATCAGGATGAACAGTAAGATAAACCAGCGCTTCTCTCTGCTTCATTCAGTCGTGTTGTGTCCAGTTAAAGACACGTCTCTGTGCTGTTGTTTTTCCAACTCTCGCAATGCATTGTGGTCTATACTGACCAGTCTAGTAACCACTGACACCCACTACTTTTCAAGGCGCACTGTGGGAAATTTTGAGTGCGCTATTTTCTCACGAACTGGACATTCGGGCACCCCTAAAAATCTGTGACCCTTAAATAGTTCCCTAAGTAGGGAATAGTGTGAACATTCAGACACAGCCTTAGACTTGTGGGCTGCGCAACATTAGCATGCTAGTTGTTGTTAGGTGTGAAATGTGCTTATAACCTCATCCTGGTGAATAAATATGATTACAGAAATGCATTAGGAAAGTGTGTAATGCATCAGTGTAGAGTCAAAAAAATCCAAAAATAGAAAATGAATTATAGAAAAAATCTGCTAACTCATTGACAAACGATTATTTTAATTTGACTGTGATGTTTTTCAAGTTTTAAAATTCAAGTTCTTGGTTTGACACTATATTGTACTGAAGATAACATCTAGATCGTGTTACAACAGCAGCGAGCATCCAAACGGCTACAGTTTTGCAGTGGAGCCTATCTGAACATGCATTGTAGAGATTCAATAGGCTCCGTGCACTGTAGCATGTTAGCTAGCTCGCGATGTCTCAAAGCAAATATTTTATTTTGTCAATATCGCTCACTCTTCTATACTATGGATGCACTGATCTGATACTGATGTCGTATATCGACGCTGATACAGAAAAATGTGCTTGATCAGATATCGGCTTCCAAATATCGAGTCAAACGGACATATAAACTGATGTAATAAGACCCAAAAAGTCTCATAATGTTCGAAAATGTATTTGTACAAAGTTGTTCTGTCGTTAACTTGAGAGAGAAATAACACCTACATAACACATTTGTATCAGTTTTGTCTTATTTTATTTTAGTTTAAAGGAAATAAATGTTTTCAGTCTCTGCTCTGTTATCAGTTCATATCATAGTATCAAAATCGGTATCGGAGCTGAAGAAGCTGGATCACTGTATCCCTACTCTAGACACACTGAGACAGAGTGGGAAACCCCCATTGCCCCCCGTGCAGCCCACATAAAACTGAATTCATTACAGTCGCAGCTGGGTGTCACGTGGAGGGGCCCTGTCACTCTCCCCTCTTTCTCTCGCTCCCTTCAGCCCGGGGAGCGTGCACGTGAGGGCTGGGAGCGTTCACGTAAGGGCTGGGAGTAGGCCTGTCACGATAACAAATATGGAAGCATTATATATTACAACAGAGAGATATTGCAATAAACAATAATACTGAAACTATTGACACAATATGACACAATAACACTAATGCAGGATAATCCCAGTAAACCATTTTAAATGGACAAGTCTCATTGAAAACTGCAACAAATAAACAGCAGAATGAACCAATAATTAGCCATAGAAGTTCTTTATTCTACCCTCTACAGCTCAAGTTTGACCTCATTACATAAAAAATTGCAAAAATCTCTCCACTTTATATTATTTCAGTTTTCATATATTGAATAATATGTTAGTATATTAATGATCGTGACAGGCCTAGCTGGGAGTGTGCATGTGAGGTCTGGGAGCACGCACGTGAAGCCTGGGAGCGTACATGTGAGGTCTGGAAGAGTGCATGTGAAGTTTGAGAGTGTGCACGTGAAGCCTAGGAGTGTGCATGTGAGGTCTGGAAGCGAGCACGTGAAGCCTGAGAGTGTGCACGTGAGGTCTGGGAGCGAGCACGTGAAGCCTGAGAGTGTGCACGTGAGGTCTGGGAGCGAGCATGTGAAGCCTAGGAGTGTGCACATGAGGTATGGGTGTGTGCACGTGAAGCCTGGGAGTGTGCATGTGAGGTCTAGGAGCATGCACACGAAGCCTGGGAGCGAGCACGTGAAGCCTGGGAGTGTGCACATGAGGTCTGGGAGCGTGCACGTGAAGCCTGACAGTGTGCACTCGAAGCCCGGGTGTGTGCGCGTGAAACCCGGCTGCGTGCACGTGAAGGGGGCTTGAATTAATTGGTGGCAGACGAGCTTGGAGCGCGATTACTCGGGGCTTGTCTGTAAAGAAGCACTGGGGCTGCGTCCAATTCCCATCGCCTGTGTCGAGCGGCGCCCCGGCCGCACTCAGATTCTAACAGAGGAGAGTCTGAGTCTCGTCTAAAGTGATCCCACCGCTGCTGCTGCTAAACGACTGTCCCCAAGTCTGTAGGTTTAATCATATCTGGAGTCAGGCGAATAACAGAGAAAAGACCGTGCTCTTAAGGGAGAGAGGAAATACTGCAGCATTTTTATTCACGTATTAATGTGCCCCGTGTAAAGCATTAATAATACAAAATACATCACATATACCACTACGTATTTTTTATCTATATTTACCCTTCCACTTTACCTTCTTTTGATCATCAATACATCTGCTCAAGTTAAAAGTTTATATAGAGTCCAGTCCATATATGGGCGAGCTGACATAATCATCCAATAGAAAAGACATATTGGGTTATTGTTGAAAATTGAACTAAAGTGGCCGATATCACACTATACTTATACTATTATTCTTGTATTTTAACTGCTCCTTGTGCTTAAAATGCCCCTCAGGGTTAAAAATATCTGAAGTTTGCCTTTCCGAACCCTTAACAATATGAGCATCTTCGGATCTCAAAAGTCCTTTTCAGTTAGTCTTTTTCTCGCCCTAGTTTCATGTT
>KN469732.1:0-28170 GCA_000787095.1 Periophthalmodon schlosseri
TGGAGGGAGTTGAAAGTCCGTGTTCCCTCGTGACACCCCCAAAACATCACTGCTCTAGAGGAGATCTGCAGGAGGAATGGGCCAAACTACCAGCAACAGTGTGTGAAAACCTTGTGGAGACTTACAGAAAACGTTTGACCTCTGTCATTGCCGACAAAAGGTATATAACAAAGTATTGAGATGAACTTTTGTTGTTGACCAAATACTTATTTTCCACCATAATTTGCAAATAAATTCTTTAAAAATCAGACATCAGACATGTGATTTTCTGGATTTTTTTCTCATTTTGTCTCTCATAGTTGAAGTGTACCTATGATGAAAATTACAGGCCTCTCTCATCTTTTTAAGTGGGAGAACTTGCACAATTGGTGGCTGATTAAATACTTTTTTGCCCCACTATATATAAGGATGCAACAATATTAGCAACAACTTAACTAAAATACTAAAAGTCTCACTTACTAACTTACTGACTAAAAAAATATCAAATTGTAAACCTTTGTTTGTTTTTTTTTACAAACTACAAGGATGATGATCCATTGCTCTGTTCTGCACTTCACTTTACAACATAGTAATAATGATAATGAGTAATAAATGTATTTTGCAGCACTATTTCTATATTATTACCAAGAAAATAGTCATTTAACAAATGTTTAATAATTGGAGTAGCCTGAGAGTTGTAAAGGGAGGCAGGAGACTCTGGATGTCTAACATGTTTATTTACCATCAGTATGGGACCCGGAGACATGAACACTCAACACATTGTAGTATTGTCAATTCAAGGCTGGCTATCCTTCCATTGTAGGGAGTATTATATCTCAGATGACATAGGCCAGACAAAACAATCAACAAGGACCGTGCTGAAGGTTTCCTTAGTATAGTAGTGCAATTTCTCAATCAACAATTTTCATTTTGCGTAAACGTTAATGTAATCATACGGTTACCATCCTTTTCCATGCTATTTTTATGGTGTTAACTAAGTGCTACCAAACCAGCAATAATATCTTGTACAGAACAGTCCATTCCTTGATGATAAGTAATGAACAGTGAGATTTGAAATTTGTTGCACCCCTTCAATTTTACAAAAAAATATAAAATTTATTTCTGAATCATATATGAGTTGACCATAACTATCCTCCACCAGGTTGACCAGATTTTAGTCGATGAGCCCGAGGTTAAAGACAGATTGTTTGCGGTGTTAAAGCAGTACGCGGCGGAGAAGAGAGTGGATTGGTTGGCGTCAGTCCTGCCCGAAATACTCACCACGGATGAGCACCGACAGCTCCTCTCCAGTATCAGGTGAGAGCCACTAGAAGATACTGCAGATCACATTACACCTGATTACACACTGGGGTTAGATGCAGTAACCTCTATAGAAAGTTAGAAGAGTGGGAAAGGGAAGGCTTATATGTTTTATTTAGTAAGCAGTAATGCTTTTTTATGCTTGTCTGTTGAGCCATGAGGCAATATGTCTGACCATCAGGGTAAGTTGGACGTGGATAAATAAAGCCATTTCTTTTAGGTCAATTCTTTTTAAATAAATAACTCTAGAAAAAGTAGCGGTTGGAAGTTGGAACTCTCCTTCCTTGGTTGGACAAGCATTAACACCATTTTTTAAATGTGCACATAGAGCTGTCAAAAATATCAATAACCAGTAGAGATAGGCTGATATGTTTTTTTTTTGATGGCTGATGGCGATACCAATTATTTAGAATCCAGAGCAACCGATAGCCAATAAGATCTGCCGATATTTTTGGGTTGATATGTAGGGCAAATTTGGATCATTTTCCCCAAAATATGTCATTTAACGTTACTGCCAAGTTACCACAGCTCTTTTTTTTTTTATTACAAATCCATAAGAGAGTGCAATTATCTCTTTGCCCTAAAGTGCTCAAGTAATGCTTTGTGTGTACTCTTTTGGCAGCTGATTGGCAAAACAAAATATTGACCTGTGCTGTGTAAAACCAGTAGCTGATACACTAAAAAGTGCAAAAATCGGTCTCTAATACCCAGATGCAGAATTGATACTAAAACTAGTATTGAAACTAGATTCTCATTTTAACAAGTATTGATACTGAAAAAAAATCACACATTAAAAAGGACAGACCCCCCCCCGACCTCACATGCAGTAGTAAATAATCTAAATCCCTTTGTGGGCATTAGTCCACAAATTAGCTGAATCAAACTGAATCAATTTCTTTATTGATTTTGTTGCCAAAAGCAGGGGGGTTGGAGTCCCCTCAGGATTTTTTTGGACAAAACTGAAGTGATTTCTTGTAATCTGGGGTCAATCTGGGGTTAGATCAATAAATCAGTTTTTTACTGTAGTTAAATTCAGTCTATTTATCATAATTGTAGGCTGCTTCTCTCCAAGATTCAAAGGGGGCATTAGTTATTATAGGAACACTTGTGGCACAGTTGGGGCTGACCTGTATTTTACACTTGCTGCATGTCACTTGTGTCCAAATATTGTGCCAGTGGTTCCTAGTGGAGGCTCAGCCCTCTACTGCCTCCCTGTGCTCCGCCTCTGCTCTGCAGCACACTGAGCGCAGCTATTGTGTGTCACCTGCAGCCTCACACTGGGCTGTGGATAGATCTCCAGACACAGACAACAGTCACAGTCCAGTCTAAAAATGTAGTCCAGACTCCTGTCCTATAAGAATTCATCTGAAATGTGGAGTGACATGTGGAGTGAAATGTGGGGTGAAATGAGTAGCGCTTTGTGATTTTGAATCTATAGACATATTAGTTCATCAGCTGTTTGTGCTCATAAGAATAAGAGGCGGGTTGGCGAAAAATTAAGCCTGACTAAAAGCTTGTGGTCATTAGAACATTGTTTTGGACTCCAAACTGTTCCCAGAGTCTTTGATTTCACGCTGTATGAGTTTAATGATTAGGCTCATTCGGACGCATTCCGCATTATGTCATTGCGCACGGCAAATGGGGCAGTGTCTGGCGCCCCTTGCCAGGCCGAACCAGATTTATCTTATTTTGCTTATTTTTCAATGCTTTTGAGAGAAGGGGCTGATATGTCAAATTTTAGTTAGAAGTATGTGTTTATTAATGTAATGTTGTCTTTTAACTCTACTGCAGTTGGTTGCGTTATTATGGCTCCTTGTTCTTCACCGATAAGCCTGTGGCAAAGCACAATATTTAGACTTTTTAATGAAGTTTTTGACATTTTCCCATTTTATTACTTCATAAATGGGCTTTAGGCATTATGTTCAATCTGTAATTTTGCATCAGAACCACCAGGTGGCATCCAAGACATAGTTGTTTGAGGTTTGTTACACATAAAAAAGGACAGTTTATCCTTTTCCAAGCAGAGAATTAAATGACAAGTAACACAAATGTATAGTCTTGTAAAACAGTATGAGAGAAAGAGAGAGAGAGAGAGAGAGAGAGAGAGAGAGAGAGAATGACAATATCACAGTCATTTTTACAGAAATACACAAGACACCTGTTTGTGACTCACTCCTCTCAGTCTGGCAGTTCGTGTTTATGGCCTATATGTCCAAGCCTGGAAACTGACTAAACTATATGGCTAGAGTAAATATACTGGTGTTACTTTGACACTATTTACAGCTTTATATTAACTTAACATCAGGGTTATATTTCACTTCTGACTCACCAAAGTAATGATTTTGATAAAACAGGTGTCACAGTAAAATTAAAGCAGCTATTTTACCCTTTGTTAGTTACAGTCTGGGATAATGGTTGTCACTAGTTGATGATGTATGGGTAACACATTGCACTTTCACATTGAAGGGTTTCACTCCTGCTTGGAACATGCTTTGAATGTTACAGTTTTTTTACCCAGCATGCCATGTCCTTCACAACTGACATTAGTTTAATTGATTGCGTGAGTAACCAGCCTTAAACTAGCAGCTCCAATATCGGTGTCAGTGATAGTGTAGTGGTCGCTTATTTTTGTCATAAGCTGTTATTGAGGGAGCTGAAAAGAGTTAGGTTTTGTTTCATTGTTTGTTGTTTTAGTAATCGGGTTTGTTACTGTAGTGTAGATCTCTAAAAGCTCAGAATGCTCTGTTCCACCTTGTGATGTTATGTAGTGGTTTTCAAGTAAACTGCTACCTTTTACCTTTAGTTCAGTAGAGATTGAATCATTCAAATGAATCAATGTACGGACTTTAAAACCACAGTGGAACACTTCCTGTATTACCACATTACATCACAAGGTGAAACAGAGTGTTTTCCATTTGAGAGAAGAATTTAGAAGAACGCCTAAATATACAAGTTTGTGTGTGAAGCATGTGTGAATGAACTCCAGGCATGTTTTTGATGAGGAAACAACATTTTAACAGAGATCAGAAGATAGCGTATTCTATGCCATTTAAATTATGTTAAAATATGCAATGTAGTTCAAATCCACATTGTGTAAATAGACTGTCGTGTTGCTGAGTAGATTAGGGCTCTCTTCTCTCCCCCTACCTCCTTTTCCCTATCTCCTCTACCATCTGCCACCCTTGCACAAATCCACACTGACCCTCTGAGACGCTTAAAGTGTCAGAAAACCACAACTTTTGGCAAATCCACCCAATTACACATTTAGTAGCGTCCATTAATTGGATGTTGCTGATTGGACGTAATCCAGTATCCAGCATATTGAAGGTTTCTGGGCAGGCAAGAGGCTGTGTGCGCCAGTTGAGCAATATTCACTTGATTGAGTAAATCCCTGGACATTTTAGCCACAGATTGCACTCTTTACCTAAGCCAATAATAGTCTTTGTTCTCTTACTACACTGTTTTTAAATGAGTTATTAATACAGGCTTTGGGCGTCTTTCCAGCAGCTAGTGTATAGGTATTTTTGCTCTTCCTGTTCATAATGAGATGAGTTTTGACCCACATTGCTCATAAATTATTCAAAAGTTCAAATTGGTCATATTTACATGCGTCCCCAATACAATACAAATGTCATCTTTTATCTTAAGTCGGAACCCATAATTGCATATTCAGAGCCTATTTTTTTTTCTTTTTTCCTTTGACTTTTAAATGAAGCCAGCCTCCTCCGTGCTTCAATGTCCCCCATTAGCTTTTATCCCTCTCTAAGAAGCAGCAGTAGCAGTAGTAGGTGTGTCTTGTATACGAGATGGTGCCACTATCTGCTCTAGCGCTTTCACTTCAGTTGTCAGCTATGGGTCACAGCTGAAATCATGAATTGCCTTGGGTAAGTACAACATAAATTTTTTACCAGAAAAAAAATATTGATCTGGTTGCTAATGCAGTATTTGTGGCATGTAAATAAGTTTTGGATTTGGGAAAAAGGGGTTATCATTTTTTACCTTTGGGGAATGGGAGGTGGGAAAAAAACAAAAATTAGAATTGCATTATGTGACTGTAGAAGTACCGGTATATAAAATTAAAGGTTAAAGATTTAAAGGTGCACTATGCAACTTTTCTGGTTTGCTGCATGCTTGTCTTAAGAGAGATTTTATTGCTTTTACTGAAATGATACACAATATGGCATTAAACTTGGCTATCTCCAGGAAGACAAGTAGGTGAAATCATTATGCCAAATTACTGGTCAGATCAGTGGAGGGGCAGGCTGGTTACAGTAAGAATGCATGCATGCAAGTGATTTTTAACATCTGTAATTGAACATACATAGATAAGTTTAATGCTGTCCTGTGGAACATTCTAGACAAAGAAATAACATATGATACTGGACTTCCTACCAGAAAAGTTACATAGTGCACCTTTGGTAAATACTTGATCATTAAAAATATCTATAAGTAAAGTAAAGTAGATACAGGTTTTGTAGCTTTAATGCCTTTATTTGCTGTGGATAATGATGGTCTGCTTTCACAAAAGGAAACAGTGACTGAAGCTTGTTTGTAGGCACTAATATTTCAGATTCAGAAAACTTTATTTATCCCCAAGGCTAATTTATTTGTAGGTCCACAGTCGTGTCGTGAAACATACAAGTCTATGTGTAGAAAATAACTTGTTCATAAAAGACATGGAAATATTCAAATATGTACATTTGTGGTCATGTATATTGTTATTATGACATTCTTGATCAGTTGGAGAAAAAATTCTTACTGAAATTTTTAACTGTCAAAGTTGAGTGATTAACTTGCAAATAGATTAAGTGGTTACTTGGACTGTAAGCAATATTCTGTGTAGCAGGAGAGAGTGCAGCCCAGGCTTGTGGTATGTGTAGTACTACATAACTGGAACCTGCATAACTTTACCTGTGTTTTCAATATACAGACATTACTGCCACCTACTGCTCACATGGCCACAGCAAAATGAGTGTCACTGAATACATTAGTGTCAGTCATCATTTGTTTTTTATTAGGAAGGAAGTGATGCAAAACATGTTATTAATACACTAATCTGGCATTTTGATTATAATGGACATACCTTTGATATGGAATAAGCTCAAATGTACCTCAATCTTAAACAGTTTTTACGTTTCAATTCTACATTTTCTCTGTCCCTTCTCTATTTTGTTACATCTTGATGAGAAACATTCCATACCCATTTCACTTTACTTGACTTGACATTGGCAAGTCTCCTCTGGATTTTATGCTTGAAGGACCCATATTAATCTGTTTTCTGATGTTATAATGTTTCCTCATCAAAAACATATCTGGAGTTTTGTTTCATTCACATATGTTTAACACACAAATCATATTTAGGCTGAGTTCTTCTCTCAAATGGAAAACACTCCACCTTGTGATGTTATGTGGTAAAAGACTGAATAGACTAAATAACTCCACTTGTATAATCACTTGTTAAGTTGGTAAATAAATGTGTTATTGTCTTTGGCACTTATAGCAGCCTCCTACATTCTCACACACTCAAGTATTCTCACTATCTCTGTCCCCAAATGACCCATTGCTAGCCTTGTGCAGTTTAAGCTAGTAGAGCATTTTTTTAACTGAAACATATTTATTGAGATATTGCAGCGAATTGTCCTCCCACCCCTGCGCAGAGAGGCAAGTCTGGTTTCGTCTTGTCATCCCTCCCTTTAGAGAAATCTGTCCCCTTCTCAGTGGCTTCCTTTCCTTTCAGATAATTATAGATCTGTGCTCTTCAGAAAGCGGGTCAGATCGAAGCTTGGTGAGTTTGAATTGAGTTGACGTGGAAAAGTTTTAGTGAAAAGATGGCTGAGAAGGTTGCAGAGAGCGGTGGATAAGCATCTGTCCTACTTGGCACATTCAAATAAAAATTATAAGTGTTTGTGTGGCAGACAAATATTGAGGCGCAGATGAGAAGAGATGGTTAATAGCACTAAGCAGAGAGGTGCTGATGGCAAAGAAGAGGAGTTGTGTGGGTGCTACTGCCACATCCCCAAAGAATGTTTATTTATATCACAGGAGCAGCTTCTTCTACACAGTGCGGTGATTTTAGACAGTTTTGTCGAGCCAGGGCCACCTCAAAATCAGCTGAGACTGTGACAGGGAGCTAATAATACTCGGCCTACATTGGAAAATGAAAGACTTTAGTCAGACTTTCTACCCTATGTGACAGCGCACTCTTGATCAAAGGAGTGTGTACAAACAGCATTGCAAGAAAGCTAGGCGGTTGAAACCATGTAAATGTAATTATGTAATGTAATGATTGCATAAACATTTGTGGAACATTGAAAGTACAAATGCACTATAATTGTGATTATTCAAATAAACTAAAGAGCAAAAAATGAATAGTGCTAGACATAATCCTGGCTTGAACATATTTTGTTAACTCTAAGCCAGTGGTTCCTAAGCTTTTTTTCATTGAAGACCCCGCTACTTGTACCAAAGTCTTGCCAGGCCGCTCCCTGTCCAAAACTGCAGCTCCCACAAAACCACATGTCATTTATTCCTAACAATGTATTTATTTCAGATGAGTAAACTTGAACTGGGGTGTTTTTGTTCTGAAATCAGTGTTCAAATCATATAAATGTTTTTTGACTTTACATTACTTTAAAGGGCCCATATTATGCCATTTTCCAATTTATGTTATACTGTTGTTTCCTTATCACAAACATACCTGGAGTTGTGTTTCATTTCACACATGTTTAGCACAAACCCTGCACATTTAGGCTGAGTTCTTCTCTCAAACAGAAAACCTTGTGAAGTCATGGGACAGGAAGTGCTCCACTGTGTTTTTAAACTCCATACACCTTCACTAGAATCATTTGGATAATTTCAGCCCAATCTCTACTGAGCTAAAGGTAAAAGGTAGCTGCTTGAAAACTACCGCTTGAAAACTACCGCTTCATGACATCACAAGGTGGAACAGAGCATTTTGAGCTTTTGAGATTGTAGACAGATTAATAATAAAGGGTTACTCAAACATGTGTCAATGAAACAAAACACAACTCTAGGTATGTTTTTGAGGAGGTAACAACGTTATAACGTAGCTTAAAGCTCACAAGAGTCCATTTTGTGTAATGTAGGTCCTTTAAAGATACCACGTTATAACATTATTCCCTCATCAAAAACATGTCTGAAGAGGTCATGCATGTTTGAGATAATCTAGCAATCTCTCCCGGGCCCTTACGGTTAGTAGGACGATCCTATCCCAAGCTCAGCCCACAAGCCTACATCACCCATGCTCCTGCATGTCAGTTTTCCATAAGAAGCTGGATACAAAACAATACACTATAACTTCACAAACCAGATGCAATGTGCAGTAGTTTTATTAGTTAAATGCAAGCCCCATATAAGTGTAATACCCCCTCTTTAAGCTAACCCTTGCATTATTACCCATGACTACTGTAACTACTATAAACATTTATATAAGATTCTTGTAAGTGTTGACCCAATTAAAGCAGCCAGGTGATGCTACGCTACTTTGCTAACTGACTGTAAATGCTCCCAAGTGCCGTTTTGCATCACAGAAAAGAGCTGCGATAACAAATGAGCTATGTAAGTGGTGACCGGTGTATTGTCTTCACCTGTCAAAACAAGTGGCCCAGTTGCTGCATTTAGGTATAATACTTCCTTATCTGGCCCTTTAATGAGCTTGTGTTGACATCTCCAGTATGTATGTCCCTTGTGCAGCATGTTTTGAGCTAATTGCTTGAGTGTTGTTGTTTTTTACTCAGAGCTCATGTCCCTCTCTGTCTGCTCTGAGCTGATTCATCTGATCAGCAGCGTTTGAGACACCCAGGATCCAACAGACTGGTGTAGGTGGCAAGCGAAATGGTTGTTTGTACAAAATGCAGCCAGACCATGTTTCAATTGGTTCTCACTCAGTGCCATTTCGCGTCACCAAACATGGAGCTTTTCTTTCTACTGCTGTCATTGGGGAGTTTTATAGAAAGGTCTTTTCGTTGTTGCCTAATGTAGACAGTATATATATTATGATGCACTATGTAACTTTTCAGATGGAGGGTCTGCAACTTGCTTATCTTCATCAAGATGGCATTGCATTGCCTGAAAGGTTTCACAGTATGGCATTAAACTGACATTTATTTAATTACAGGTGATTTTATTTCTAATAAAATACTTGGCCGTGTCCTGTGTCGTCACCTGCTTCTGTCCGTACAAATGGATGCGTTTAATGCCATACTGTGTAACCAGGCAAAGCAATAACATTTCATGGAGACAAGCTGGTGGCTGACCCTCCTCCAGAAAAGTTACTTAGTGCTTCTTTAAGATCAAGTTGGCTTGGTTTGAAATGGTGTTCAAATATGTTCCTTCTTGGGACCTAGTTTACATTAAGACGTTTAGAATAACACGTAATACACTATACACATTGCGTAACAATGAATATGAACTTTCTATAAAATTCCCTGTACCTTTAAAGATTGTGTCTTGTAGAATTATCCTTAAAAGTTGTTGTTGTTGTTGTGTTAATATCTCCTCAGAAGTGTACAAATGTGTGTGGGCGGTTGTCTTGTTTACTTGGCAGTGAATCTTAGTTAAATGAATAGTCCCTAACAGCTGTGTGCTATGGGGGCTTGACAACTCAATAGCTTATTTTTGTGTACAAGCACAAGTGGTACATGTTCCCATACTGCACAGCATGTCCAAAGCTCACATGTGACACACACAATGGGCACTGCTAAACAATCTGCCAGGGATGAGTAAGATACCTTTTTTATTCTATAGGCTGTATGGTTGTTCACAAGCTTGATAGAATTTGTTTATTTTGTACTTTTCTGCCACCTGCTGGCCTCCATCGTGATGTTATTGCTTTGTCTGGAAGATTCCACAGTATGGCATGGATCTGACTTGTAATTTGGTTTCATCAACTGCTCAGTCTCACTCTGTCTCAAGGGAGTTAGATACGTTTAATGCTATACTGTGTAACATTCCAGGCAAAAGCACCTCCATGAGTTCACCTACCGGTACATAGTTCACCAAATTCCAGTGCTCTAATCTGGCCTTTTGCTTTACCAAGCTAAATGACAACAATCTAGATCTTTCTGTATAAAAAGCAATAGTCTTTGCTGAGTGCTTTTGTCAAAATTGGGCAGTTACAAAATGTCTGGGGTCAACAGTGTAATGATGACAGCTCCCCACCTGTGTTCAGACTGGTAAAGCAGCACGGAAGATGACGCGTCGACGGAAGTGTGGGAGCGAGCAGAGAGAGTGAGAATAGAATGCTCTAGATGGAGATACAGAGAGAGAGAGAGAGAGAGAGAGAGAGAGAGAGAGAGAAAGAGAAAGAGAGGAGAAATCCCATGCATACTCACTCCCACACCTTCTCTCTTGCTGTATTCTGGCTCTGATGCCTTACACTGCAGCAGAAACCACACACTAACCACAACATCTACTCACTGTTGTTTCTTCTGTCTATTTGCCACTGGCTTCATATTCCTTTTCTTCTCTTGGACAGCGCTAACCTAACTATACTTTTTTTTTATCGAGAAGCCAGTTGAATGGTAATGACAGGCGCTCTTTAACGCTGGATGTCTAACTTGTTGCTTTGCCGTTATGGGGATCTGTAAAGTCTGTCCCCTCACTTCTCCTCTCTTCATCTAATGGGACTGCGACTAACCGCCACTTTACATAAATACATTTTTGTTTACTTTCTTCAATAATGCTCGCCAGAATCTTCATACCCAAGAAGCACCGGCAGCGCTTCGACGAGGCGGTCAACCAGAATGTGATCAACAAGCTGTGTCGCAGTAAGAGCATCAGCGAGCCACAGGGACGCCTCCGCCGCAGCAGGAGCGAAGACCACTCGGACCGCCACCATGGCTCCAAGCGGGCCAGCTCCCTGCCCCGTGAGGGAGGGGAGGCCGGGGAGAGGGGCCCGGACAGGGACCGGGACCGAGACAGGAGGCACCGGAAGTCTGTGCCAGGGATTCCCACACATCCTCCAGTGGGACCTAATCAGAGGTGAGTTTAAATAGTGGCGAAAGGTAAGCAATAAGTCGGGTTGTGCTTCAGTACCTATAAGGAAACATAAAATAATACTTAAAGGTGCATTATGTAACTTTTCCACTGGGGGGGCCGCAATCATGGAGATGTTATTACTTTGCCTGGAATGTTCCACAATATGGTATTTAACTGTATCTAACATGTATTTATTCAATTACGGGTGTTTTTATTGCTCAAAAATACCTTTAAAAACTTACATTCTTACTCTCCACACACACACACACACCCCACCAGAAAAGTTGCATAGTAGCTTTAAGTTACTATGATTGAACACGCTCTACTATCAAAATACAAGTTTTTTTTTCTACATAATGTTTGGTTAATTGTTACACAACTTTGGCAAAGCTTTATATGTTGGCAAGCGTCTGAGACATTTGATGTTATTTTATATCTTTTGAGATCAAAATAAATGACATCAAAAAACATTTTTTAAAAACAAAACAATAGATAAATTAATTAGGAATACCTTTGAAATGGATCATTCTGTCCTAAAAACAACATAGAGCGCTCATGAGCGGTCAGACGTGCAAACACGCTAGCCCATTGTTTGTCTGTACACAGCCCTTATCCTCCTACATACTGGCCAATTAATGACACGTCACTAGGGCTTATTCTGGGATCACTCTGGTGGTACAGCACTCCCACACAGCGACTTCAAATGATCAGTCTCTTTCAGTACAACAAGTCCACAAATCCCAGGTGCAAATTGAGTGGAAGTAACATAGAAAACAAAGAAATAGATAATCCTGTTAGCAAAAATTTCTAAAGCTTCCAAAAGGTATATAGGTCTTTTTATGTTTGAGTAAATCTATATATAAGGCATTAAATTCATTAATTTGCTGTTCACACAATTGTATCTTTTGTATTGAATTATATAGATTTGTCTTAATCACATATTGTTTGAAAACCCTTTATTGACACTCCTGAGGCAAAGATTTCCCATAAAAATGCGCCATGTAGTAACTGATATATTCTTTGTTGTTATGTAATGTCTCTTAAAATATAATGTATGGCTTTGAATGTTGAAGCTATTCAAATCAAATGTGCTTAAGGCAAATGTTGTGGTGAAACTCCCTCACATTCTGCTTTATCTGCTCAGAACACCCCATCCACTCAGGCAATTTGACTGGCATTACATAAGACCCTATCGCCAAATTAACTTGTTTTTTTTTCCTGCAACCTCTTCGTTTTTTTTGTCTCAGCCTGTTTACATATGAAGTAGCGCTGCCTTGAGTCATTGCTATGGCAACCTCCTGTGGATAGACGTTGTGAGGGTTTGATCTTAGCAGAGAGTCCACTTAGCATTATTGGATTACAATGTCAAGAGCCAACTTAACCAAAATGTTTTTCATAATAATCAACATTTGTTTTTGTTGGAAGCCATTGGGTCAAACGGCAGGGAGCGAAGGAAAGAATTTGT
Organism: Periophthalmodon schlosseri; assembly: GCA_000787095.1. Lineage (NCBI taxonomy): Eukaryota > Metazoa > Chordata > Actinopteri > Gobiiformes > Gobiidae > Periophthalmodon > Periophthalmodon schlosseri. The sequence continues at coordinate 12,764 of KN469732.1, forward strand.
GTGTAGTTATTTGTTTCCAAGGAAGTAGCTGGTTTGGTTTGATGAAATGTATTAAATTATGACGTGATATTTCAATATACATTTTGGCACTAAATACATTCAAACAAAAATGCAAATGACTTAATTCACCATGAACTGTGTCCAAAAAAAAAGAAGAAAAAGACTAAACCTTATCTGTTTAGTTTCCATGGCTATTGCAGTAGCCAATAACTATTTTTTTTTTGCTATGTTTTTTTTGGTGATAGGTTTGCCTCTGCTTTTTGTTATTGCTTTACCTAGAATGTTTCAAGGTATGGCTTTAAACCTCCACCTCCATAGAAACAAGCATGTGAGTTACAGTACAGATCTGTGTAGAGGCCCTGCTCATAGTAAGAATACATGTTTTCAGGGTATTTTAGAGCAATAAAATATTTTTTTATTGACCAAATGCAATATCAATAAGTGCAATGCCATTCCAATGACATTCCAGACAAAGGAATAACATCTCCTAAGAGACAACAAGGTAGTGGACCCTCTACCTCAAAAGTTACATAGTGCCCCTGTAACTTTTTTCTAGTTTTTTACATTTAACATAACACTGACGCCATATAAAACTATGCCATTTTGAGATAGGAACATCCGACATCCTGACACAAGTTGCCAGATTTATGTGAATGAACAGTATACTTCCCTTAACTTTACCAAAACAGACTTGTGCAGTTATTTGTGCGTAGTTAGTTATGGAGCTCACTAACAGCCCGTGATGGTGCTGACAGCAGGAGGACCGGCGAGCGTCACGTCTCCTCTGGGTGAGACTCCCACGAACAGGAAGTGACGTGTGAAAACAACAGAACAGACGATTTAACAGGCCTCCGAGGCAGCTGCCCATACACAAGCGCTGTCCCTGTCACACGCTCCACTCGGACACTAGTTAACACACAAATAAAAACTCAAATATTCTGATTTGGTTGGCTTCCATTTTAATCGAGAGTGACCAATTGAGAAATGGCCACGAAGTGTTAATGAATGCAACGACAATGATGCTTTTCAGAATGAGCGGCCAGTTTGATTATGCAGCGACAGTGTGAATGGGTAAAAGATAGCCAAGAAAATTATTGACTGAAATGAATTGTCAGACACTATGCAGATTTTGAGATCTTAATTTAAGTGTTGAGCTCCTTCAGTCATTTTCTGGAAATTTGATAACAGACACCACAAGCAATAGCCAAGTAAGTGACTGATTGCCATCCTTGACATTCTAAAGGTGTAACTTTTCTGGTGGGAAGTCTGCCATTTGCTTTTCGCCATGGAGATGGTATTGCTGACTGGAAACATGTATAGCTGCATTTATTCAATTATGTGTGTTTTTATTGCCACTTGTACTGGTGTCTCTATGGGGATAGTTAAGTTGAATTTGAAACTGTGGAACGTTTCAGACCAAGAAATAACTTCATAGAGGCAAGTAGGTAATGGGCCCTTTACCAGAAAAGTTACATAATGTACCTTTAATATAAACTCTATGGTAAAATGGTGAAGCAGATCGAATGAAAGCCAGACATTTCTGCAGAATTTCATCCTGCATCTCAAAAAATGTGCACTTTGAAAATGAATTAAAATGCCAATCTTTCTATGTAATTACTTGTAATTACTACCCAGTTTTCCGGGTTAGTTCTTTCAGTGTCTAATCTCATCTCTTCTGCAGAATTGTCCGAGTGTACCGGGGAAAGAAGACTTTCGGCTTCACACTGCGAGGCCATGCTCCTGTCTCCATTGATTCTGTCATCCCAGGTACTGTCACCGTCCTGTCTACCCAACTCAATCCTGTCTGACCCAAAAATGGTCTTTTGTCAGCTCAGAGGTGCATTGTGGGAAATGCTGTAAAATCTGTAAAATGTACTGATATGGATGTGTCTGACTCACCAGGTTATAAGGGGACCACTCAACACAGTGAGCGAAGGAGAGACACTTTCAGTCAATAGAACTGCTTTAAAATGTAGACCTTTTGCACAAGTATTATGTAAAGTATTCTTGTTTTGGTACATGCCGTTCAGTTACAGTACAACAATGGTACAATAGCCTATGAGTCAATCCTTCTCTTTGTTAGCTATAGTGACAGACAGGACAATGTAAAGAACAGATGTGTAAGTATTCAGTACTGCAAGTTTTAGGAGACTTTTTGGTACTTTTTTAATTGGAAGCACAGCAAGGAGATCATCCATTTAAACCCCATGCCCTGTCAACACATGTCTGGGGATCCAAGCTTCCTCCTAGAGTCCAAAGATATATATAAAAGTTAATTAGTGTCCTGCTGTGATTGAATGTGACTGAACAGTTACTTCTATTGAATTTTTCTATAAGCCAACCTCAAGGCCATGTAGCTGGTAGCCTTAGCATGTTGTTCCCAGATCCAAATGGAACATCTTGGTCACGTTGATGTAAAATATGGTATTTTTGTTGTGTTGATATTATGACCAATATCGAGGTATTAATTGATACTAAAACGAGTATCGAAACTAGATACTCATTGGAACACGACAGGTATTAGGCAAGTGGGGTCCTTCCATGAATAGTCTTGATTTTTAACTAGAACTAATATTCAAGAAAGTACTATTATGTTGTGTCTACAGTTACATTTACTAAAAATATGCTTTCACTTACCTTTGTGGTATCCAAATTGGTATAAAGTATTTGAAATTTTAGTATTGTGACAACATGATATCAAGTTATATTGTTTAACATTATGGCAAGTAATTTTTTCCTAGAAATGTTTTTGTTGATGCCCAGTATGACTACAAATAAGCGATCACATGTTTTCATTGGCAAATTAATCACTACTGAATTCTGAACAGATTTTTGCTCATGACTACAGTATTAGCTGTCAACCGCCCAGTGCGCGTAGAGCAAGCCATGTTCCACTCCACTGACTATATTTGTTGTACTTTGTCGACCAACATTCTTCTTAGTAAAGTACATTAATTATGTATTGATATTATTGTAGTGCTTATAAGAACGCTTGCTTTTCATCTAAATATGAAATTATGAATAGATTAAACTCCTTGCGGTGTACAGAAATGATTAAAGTTTAATTTTGATGTGGGCAGTAAACTTTAAGTGTTCTACTATTAAATAAACGCAGTAAAGGGTGTTTTAATTAACTCTGTGTAATCTAGTGAAGTTGAGAGAATTTGCAGTTTTTTTGGTGAGTGTTTTGTTTGTGTCGAAGGATGACGCGTTGTTCCCGCCCCCTCCCTCTCCCACTCTCCCGGGCCACAGCCTGACTCAGTGGGCCGTATGGAGGCTGTGATGGAGAAGCGGGGGGCGAACGGTTAGCATGTCTCGCATCGTGATCTTCTCCGAGAGGGTTTAACTATGGAGAAAGGCCAGAGAACATGTCTAATCCTGGACTCTCTAACTTATGTGTACTAGGGCTGCTAGAGTAATCACAATCAAATCGAAATCACAATTTGAATGGATGCAATTAGCAAATCACAAAGGCTGCAGTTTTTAAAATGCCATCCTAAAACCTCCAGAAACAACAAAATTCGACATTCTGTCGTGTTCTGCATAAAAACTGCTAACCCTGTAGTTTAGATATTTACAAACATGTTCTGAAATGTGATTCTTGTATTAGTTTGTCAGTTGTCAGTCTTTTTTATCAATTCTTCTAGATGCACTTAGAGTGTGAACTTTGAACAGATAAATATTAACACATAAATCGTACATCTAATCGCAACAGCAATGAAAATCAATTACATATTTTTCCCAAATCATTCAGCCCTAACAGAAGAGTAAATTGTAAAATGTTATTCAGTTAGTCAAGTGAAATGGACTTCTAGCAAATCTAAAATTGGGAATGATTGTAATGTGTTGATCATGAGTGAGCCCTGCCAAACCCCAAAATTAGTGAACCAACAAATTAGCTTTATAATGTCAGTGATTCCAAATATATGTAACATCATATAAGAACTAATTTAGCACTTGGTAAAATGCCATCCACCCCCCTTAGTTTTTCTATGTATTTTGTAATGTCTATTAATTTTACTGTCAAGAATCTTCTAGAATCTATGCAGGTAGTTATTCTTCCTTAAAATATAATATTCTTACATTTATCCATTTTGCATGTATTCAATTCCAGGCAGTTAAAAAAGCATTCTTACTGTGAACAACGTCATCTCTCCACAGATCCTGGCCTTGGTTGGGTCAACTGCTTGTCTCCATGTCTCCAACACCATACTGTTGAACAATACAGGCAAAGATATAACATCTCAGTGGAGACAAGAAGATGACCACAATAAAATTTTCACAGTGCACCTTTTCATAACAAATAACAATTCATATTTCAAATGACCGTTATTAAAAATGTTCCTTAACTTGCCAGCAATAATCACAGTGCAAAAATCAACTGAAAGACATTGTTTTTTTAGGATAAGGACAAAACAACTAGTGCAATATCCCACTTAGATAGAAAGTCGGCCTCATTGTCTGTAACCACTTTATTATTCCACATCTTTGGGCGAAAACAATGCTGGATTCAAAGTGGTTGACAGATACGGAGGCTGGTGGATAGGCGCTCTGCAGTCACCACGATTCCACCAGGGACTGTTTTGACAGGGCTGTATTATGCAACACGCTTTAGTGTCCCGCTCATCTGTGCGGCTGTTGGCTTCCTCAGTGCCACAAACAGATTGGCAGCATCTTATTACTGACATCTGCCTCTGCATCTCTCTGTATATTTGCTCACACACTGTTACCTCGCCAGACCTGTGGCAACAAAGCTTTTGCTATTGGTATCAGGGTTGTCAAAGTATTGAAAATCATATACTAATCCATACTAAAACTAGTATCGAAAGTAGATACTCATTTGACCAGGTAATGATACTAAAAAAGTTACATTCACAGGACAGAAATGAACCTTTTCCTGAATAACTTTAGAATGATCTTGAGCTGCATCAGAACAAGTATAAGACCACATAGACTAGTACACGCCCATGGACCACTATGGAACCTACTGGACGACTGAGGGATTACATAGATATAAGACATAGTAATATAAAAGAAACTACTGTTATTTAATGTTGAAAATCACATTCCATTGTCTAAATAGTGTTTTTTATTATTGTGGTAGCAGAATTGGTATTGAGTATCAAGTCTATTTTGTGTATCAAAAATCGAGTTTGAAATGTTAGTATTGTGACAACACAAATTTGGATTGATACCTTTCATCTGACGTCATCAACATTCCCTGGGGGGTGATGTTAACTGGAAGCACTGCTTTGTCTGAAGCTCTGTTACTTTAATCTGAGTTTTGTGTTAGCACAATCTGACCATAAAGAACTGACCTAACCAGAACTACAACTGCTGAACATTCTGCTTTAAACATACATGCAGAACCCCCCCAACGTGACGTCACTTGTAAGAATTGATTAATGTCTTATTTGTCACCTTTGTCTTTCAGATAGCCCTGCCGAAGAGTGTGGATTGAAACCTGGCGACAAAATTCTCTTTCTCAATGGACTCGACATGAGGTGTGTTCATGACTGATAATGACGAATAATTAGCTAATATGAGGAAATAAAGGTAGTATTTAAAAGACTGTGTGGGATGAGGCACTTCATCATAATTTAGGTTGAAAAATAGCAGCAACTGAAACACTTAATCCATCAAAGCAAAAGATTTATTTTTTTCATTTGGTGCATCTTGTCGCTTGGGAGATGAAATGTGCAATCGTGACTAAAAGCTAAAATTGTCTGTTTAAAAATGCATTAACCCATCATAATCGTTTGTGTTCCCTGTTCTCAATTTTGAACAATTTGTTGTACTCCAATTGTCGTCATGCTATCAAGAAAAGACAAAGAAAAGAGAACCAGTCATCTTGAGATTAGGCAAATTTTTTACACTGGATGCCCTTCCGGCCCTTCCTATTGGATCTCTGCACCCAGAGATCCAACAGGGATTTCAACCAGCTACCCTCTGATTGCTTACCAACAGACAGGTGGTGCTTATACAAAACTACAAAAAATATCAAATTAAACTAATTGGTTGAATTTGGGTGATTTTTAAACATGAAATAGATAAGATTAGCCTTGTTATATGGTTAAAGCGGGACTAAACACCTAAACCTCACCCACAACCACATTGCAAATAGAGTGAGGGGTGGTCTGGCAGTATAAGGAACACTGTGATTGGTCTAACAGGTATCCACTCTTCAAACCTGCAGCCAGGTGTTTATAATCAGAAACACCTGGCTGTAATCAGGGCAGCCCTGCGTGTTGTCACATAGTACTTGACGTTGCAGTGGCCACTGAAGGCAACACACACTCAGTTTTTGGCTGTTTTTTAACACAACATATACAAAGCTTAGTAGAACATCCACAGGACAACAATTATATAAGAAAAGCTTTGTTGTAAGAGTCTTGCAACTCCAACCACCAACTTTTCAACTTCCTGATCTTTGACAATTTTAAAAGGTGTAGCAGAGAGGCTCATGGATGAAATTGAACTGTGCCTATAAAATCAAATATATTACATAATATATTTTATCCGATGTAGCAAATAGTGTGAGAACAAATAGTATTACTCATGCATCACCTTGCTAGCCATGTGATGTAAGCTGTTCCGGTGGTGGTGTTTTATGATGTGATTGTCGCTGCATAATTTCCCTGAGCTCACAGTGTCAGGGCAGTTGGAGGAAATTAGCGAAACATATTTGCAAGGTTAAAAATGTGTTTGTTATATAATGTGCTATATGTATTTCAACCAGGAGAGACAAATTAGTGTAGCGTTATGTAGATATGGATATTGCTGTGGTCGACTAAAGAAATTCTTGTTCGACTAAAGACATATCCTGCCGATTGATTAGTCCACTAAAAAGGGGGCGTGGCAAAAGCTCTCAAAACTATTACATATCTCTGTGTATCTGACCCAAACTGCACTTACAAGACTACACCTGCAGGGGGAGTTCATGCAAAAACAATTTATGCAGAAACAGTACTAGGAAACAATGTATTTCTAGAAAGCTATATAAAGACTGCTTTTTTACATTTCAAATCTTCAGCTAACTCACTCACTCACTAACGTCTCCTTTATAGTTATCCTGTAAAAATGATTAGTCGATTAATACAAATTTTGGTCGATTAAGAAACCAGATTTTTTTGTGGTGGAGGTGAAGAGGAGAAGATGGAGAGGCTGAAGTGGCTGATGGTTCTGCTGCTGTGTCATAAATGGAGGGAAGAAGGAGGGAGTGTGCATTTAAATATGAAGGCTCGTAGCAGTGTAAGAAAACTTAAAGCTAGGTTACCAACTTTATTCTTGTTAATGAGTACAGTTTGTGTTTCTCCCCATAGAGTATATTGTAAAACAGCACTTTGTGACAAAATCAGACTGTCGCACGAATATTAACAATGCACCAAGGGGTTTGTGAGAGCTAGGGGCAAGTTGGATAGATTTAAATATCTATTTTTTTCTCTCGCTGTTTGAAAATCTGCAGCTTTTATTGTTACAACAGCAAAGTACAAAAAGCAGCATTACAACATAACCTAAGATGGACTTTGAATAAATCTTTGAATAAAACTTAAAAATAAATTTGTGACAAGAAGGTTATAAGAGAAAAGTACTTATTAAATAACAAGCTATAATTTGTCCAACAGTGGCAGACAGGAGAGGAGCGGTTTCTGGTTTGCTTAATTTCAGTTATGATTATTCTTGACTTTTTTATGTTTGTGGTTGTAGGAACTGCTCTCATGAGAAGGTGGTGTCCATGCTTCAGGGCAGTGGAGCAGCCCCCACCCTGGTCGTAGAGGAGGGGTCTATAGACTATTCTCCTGAACATACAGAGGCAGAGGACACGCCTAGCCCAGTGGCCACTAGCACCCTGCCACGATCCAGGTTTGTACCACCAATATGAAGGACTAGGACACAGTAACTATGTTTTAAGTGAGCATCTAACGTAAGGATTCATTCTGTTCTAAAACTATAGGTAAGCTATACGGTGCGAGTATCAGTAATTGTATTCTTTCACCCGCACTATTGTTCTTGTAGCATTGATAGATCACAAAGTACGTAAAAGTCGCTGTGTCAGCCGCAGAGCTTTTGTGATGCAATATACTCTGGTGGAAAGGAATCAGATATACTTTGATCAGCAAATTTTTGTTTACATAACCTCAGCTTCTTGGAACATTTTGAGATTCATCCAATATATATATAGGTTCGGAAAAGTTTATAGAACTTTATACTTGAAAATCATAAAACAATGCCAAGGTTGCATTTTAAGCCGCACTTTTTTGACTAAACGTGAACTAGAAATAAAGAAGAATATGTAAAATAACTACACCTTAAGTGTGAAGAAAGACTTAATTCATAATCAAATAGTTTATTAAGTATGATTCAGGCAGCGGACAGATTTGAATTTTTCTTTTACTACTGAATAAAATAAAATAAGATGGTAACTTTGAAGAGGGGGTATTATGCAACTGTACACAACAATTTGACAAATCTGATTCTGTGCTGTTGTTTCATTAGCGGAATCCATGCTGACTGTGTTGTGATAGCGCTCTGAAGACGAAGAGCAAAGGAAGGGGAGACTCAGAGCGTCAAAAACGAAAATGAAACTTATAAAACATGTTAATATGTTGTTTTCAGCTAATATAGCATTTTCAAACCAATAAAAAGGTAACACGGTGATCTAAATATGTTAATTAGTTAACACCCCTTAGAAGTACTCCTTCTTTAAGAATTATGAAATCAAATGTTTACATGGTTTAGAATACTCTAAAATACACTGTTCAGTAGTTTCACATTATTGGTACGTAGTTGTTGTAATGTAATAAGTAAACATCATAGTTAACGTAACCTTCTTCTATCTGTGCTATAGGTCTCCAGCCCTCAGCTCCTTACAGTGGGTGGCAGAGATCCTCCCTCCGAGCATCAAAGTTCATGGCCGAACCTTTAGCCAACAACTGGAACACCTTCTGACCATTCAAGAGCGATACACCGTCTGCAAGGCTCTGGAGACCTTCTTCCAGCACAGGTAAGTTAAATCTACAATACCAGATACTACAACTTTTAATCACTCCTAATTGTGAACAAATTTTAGTATGGTGCTGCAATAACAATTATTTATGATCCACAGTATCTGCTATTTTTTTTCTTCTAAAGTTGACAAGTAAAAAGTTTAAGAAGGAATTAGCCGTTGCCGTGGAAACTGTACTTTTACAGTATAGTGCGTACAGAGGAGGTCTGCAGTCGGGAGTTGTTCCACTGCAGAGGAAAGCAAGAGGGGATGGCAAGATGAAATAAATGTAGATGAACAGGTTATGTAGACGTCACCACTAAGCATTGATTAAACTGTATTCCCAGAGTAGAATAAATAGGTTGTTATGCTGCTTTTAATGAATATAAAATAGCACTGTGCAACAAACTGCTGCTTACCTATAATTGAACTAGTACTAACAGTAAATGTATTTTCTTGCAGGAATGTGGACACCTTGATAGTAGATATTTTTCCAGTGCTAGATACTCCGGCCAAACAGCTCATCTGGCAGTTCATTTATCAGCTCCTGACCTACGAGGAACAGGGGCGCTGCCAGACCAAGCTGTCCCGCTTTCTGGGCTTCAAGAGCAGTGGTGAGTCACCAAACACCAATCATCAAGAGTCACAGGAGAAATAAGACCAGGCCAGAAGTCATGTGTATTTTGAAGGGTATTGGAGGACATAGTTGTTCCTTTTTGAAATCATATAATATTTATAAGACGAAATACTAGGCGAAAAAGTGTATATGTGTGTGTGTGTGTGTGTGTGTGTGTGTGTGTGTAAATTAAGTGTAAGTAAATTAAAAACAGTAGGACATTTTTTTTAAACTTATGGTATCCCCCCCCCCTTGTAATGACTAAGTAAGTGCATTTACCCAATTTAGCGACACATATGGAAATAGAAACACTTTTTTTTCTCCATGTGTATTATTGCTTGCTTTCAACATTATCTGTGCTTTTTTAAACTACACTAGATCATCAAGTTTGAGGATTTTTGACTGCAACAATAAGTGATGAGTGTGTTCATAATAACTGGCTTTGCGGAACATTCGGACAGCGTGTTTCTGTAGTATGTGCAGCGGTTGTAATGCAGTTTTATAAATATTTCCCCAGACTTCTAAACAGTATGATAAATACTGTAAAATTTGAGAGTTGTGCAGTACATTGGGTGATTCTTTGTTCAGGATATGTTTTGCTTTTGCCAAGATTGAAATACTTCTGGATAGTTTGGTTTGTACATATCTGATGCGGGGTTTGCAGTGTTGCTGTTTGTTTTCCTCTGATACAAGAATATTTGTGTCTTAAGCAAACGGTACCACCTTTAGAGGTTTTGATACTTGACAGATATCATTTATGTAAACATTAAATAAAACTGTGCCCAGTATTGAACCCTGAGGCAGCCCACACACCATTGTCAAACAATAAGACTTGCTGTCATCTATCTTCACATATTGAAGCCTATTCTCTAAATAGCTCCTCACTAAATTCAAGACAATCCCCCATATTCCATACTGTTCCAACTTAATGATTAATCTGTCATGATGTATTGTAGCAGATGCTTTTTTTAAATCCAAAAGTACTCCAAGAGCAAGTTTGGTTTTTTTTATTATCAATTGTGTTAGTGAGTTCTTCTCTAAGATCAGTCAAGGCATAGTGTAGTTGACCGGTTTGCCCTGAATCCATATTGATTGTCAGAGAGTAGGTTATATTTTACTAAGAAGTCATCCAGTCTATTGTAGTATACTTTTACTAAAACTTTTGAGAATTGTGAGAGGATAGAAACAGGACTGTAATTTGTGAAGAGATGTTTATCACCAGATTTGTACAGTGGTATGACCTTAGCTATCTTCAGTTTGTTAGGGAACTGACCAGTCTGGAATGACAGATTACAGGTATAAGTAAGTGGTTTAGATATACCCTCTATTATCTTTGTTAATGATTTCATGTCCAGGTCATTGCAATCAGTAGATGTTTTCATAGTTGTAAATGCTTTAACATTGCGAAACATACTGTTGTTAAAGAACTAAAACAAAGAACCAACACTAAATCATAATCATCTTTGTAAAGTTATACATTTAAAAATCGATTTATGAATTAAAGGTGCATCATGTAACTTTTCTGGTGGAAGGTCTGCCACCTCTATGGCATTAAACATATTTATCTATGTGGAGACAAGTGACACCACCAGGCCAAGTCACAGGTCAGAACTGTGGAGAGGCGAGCCCGCACCTAAGGATCCATGTTTATTAAGGTACTTTCTAGCATTAAAAACATGTAATTGAGTAAATGCAAGATGAATTGGTTTAATACTATACTGTGGAACATTCAAAGAAATAACATCTCCATTGAGACAAGCATGTGGTGGACCTCCAATCAGAAAAGTCACATAATGCACCATTATATAACCGAAATGAATAGTGTTTTACAAAGTCCATCCAACCCACCTTTATTTGTATCACATTTTATAGCAAGTCTCCAAAGGGCTGGCTGGAAACAACAAACTAGTTCAATAAAAACACAATAACATCCCCCTAACATTTATCGCAAAACTTAATGAATCTAATATATTTGCTGTATATTTGCTCCTCGGCAGCCATATTGGATCCCGATGGCCCTGAACTACATAGGAGGAGTAGCTCTATGCGCATCAGCGGCTCATCGTACCGGGGCAGTGTTCGAGAGAGGAGCTCCGACGACTGCATCATCGGCACTCACCTGGGGATGGGTATGGGGCTTACACTAAATCATATACAGTACTTTATACTACTTGACCAATGAACAAAACACAGCCTTAGTATTTAGTATTAGCTCGTATTGTATTTCCTGCCGTCTTCTGGGCTGTAATCCCTGGGTGTAAATGAAACATGATAATTGCAACTTTGGTTCGAATATCCCATAGAGGAGATATTGCGAGGCTGTGTTTTTGCAGTGGTCAGCACACTTAGGTACAATATAGTTTATAGTCAAATCTGTTTATCGTTAGCCTCCTAGCATAATCATTTATCAAGTTTTTTTGGGGAAAAATATAAAAATAAACCACCTAAGTCAAGATGATGACTTATGCGGTTTGTGTCTGTAAAAATCTTTCTGATTAGTCAAGGAGGGATCAAATGACACCTACAGATGCAGCATGGTCTGGAGAGTATAAAAGCTGTACTAATGTCACAAGAGACATACCTTTCAAATGCGTATGCAAATTGCATCAAACATGTAAATAATGTAGTAATAATCTATCATAGCATAGGATTACCAGTGTGTATATCTCACTGGTCGATCACCGCTAATTCTATCTTAGCCTAGCCTTGCTTCTTACCTCAACCTCCCTCGTACACTTTCTGCCACAGTTATAATCATAGATCCATGCTTATAACCTTCTTAGCTGCAAATGACTGCAATCTCTTTTTAAAGTGAAATGTGCTGCTAAAGAAAGAAGAAATTGTACACATTATTTTCAATCAGTTAACGGACCCGGAAGTGGCATCACATTTAACAACTTTGTAGAATGAGACAAAAAGCCCAAAAATGACAGCCAATTATGCTATGAGGCCGGAAATATGATAATGCCTGTTAGTATACTCAAATAAGTGCTTCTGAGGCTTCATCGCTCCATGCTGTTTCATCCTCTCTTTTTTGAGTCGGATGAAAGAAGGTAGCTAGCTGTGTCATTCTTCATGCCTTATTGTGCTGTAGGAATCCATTTGGACGAGGCAGAGAGCTCGGAGGAGAGGCAGTCTGGAGATGGGACCTCATTCCCAGAATCCCCTGACCTCAATCATGTAGGTATAAGTACTACGGTCAACCCATGCTTCCTGCGCTAATGTTTGAAGGTCTGCTCAGGTCTGCTCAGGTTTAGTCCTGTCTCATTTCATTCTTGGCATTTTGTTCCAGTGGGTCTGGTTTATTAAGCATGTCACCATGGATACTCTCTGGCGTATGTTCAGGGTTCTTGTGACATTTAAATTAAATCGTTGTCTGATCAAAGAAATTAAGTTGGGTTTAAAGTGGATATGACAGGTTTTCATGTTTTTCTAATTATTGTTTCATTTGGTGGGATAAAACATGTCTTAAATGTGTATCATAGATTTACATCAGTCAAGATGCAGTTTAGTGATGAAAAAAAGAAATGTTGAAAATTATAGGAAGCAGATTAGCGTAGAGTTATAAAAAGGAATCCCTCTATCTATGTCAAGATTTCTAGTCATCAAACAATAACTATTGTGTAAATATGATGAGATCACCTGCTCTGTGCAGAACGAAAATCAGCTGATTTGTCAATTCATCTAACACATTTGAGCTCTTTGATTAAAAGTTATTACTTTTAGGGGTTAACTGTCAGTTATCCATATCATAACACAGATCTGAACAAGAAAGACCAGAGACTACAACCGTTTAATTAATTACTGATGTAATGTTTACTAGCTAAAAACAAATAACATTTAGTTTTGAGAAGGCTAATTGCAACAACTTTTACTGAAACACTATTATTGAGGTCACTGAGTGATTTTATTAATGGTGACATCAAAATCCCTACTTTCTGACATAAGAGCACATGAATGCAAACAAGTCAGAACCCCGACATCTCATCTCGGAATCCCGAGTTCATGAGGACCACATGAATGCAGCATAAGCCCTTGTTTACTGTATGGTTGCTAGGTAACACTTATGACATCATCCTGCCCATGTCCAACCAAGAAATAAACTTCACCAAAATTGTCAACTACAAACGTTAGCAAAATCTTTAGTATAATTAAGGTAACTACATTTTAGAGAATTGTGTAGCCTGTCATATGCACACTATTCTATTACTGCACAAATATTTGACAGTATCATCAACTTTGTCATAATTCCCTAAAATAAACTCCACCCCAACCTGTAATACCAAAAAAACCTTTTTCAATGTCCTGTCTCTAAGCAAAATGCCAAGAATTTTGAGTCATTTTTAGCAGCCTTCAAAGCCAGTCTATAAGCGTATGTGCTAACGGCTAACGTGCTTCCACCCATAGATGACAGGTATTTACACCGAGCTGGAGAGTGTGTACCCAACCAAGAAGGACTCATCACCTCTGCACGGCTCCACGGGAGAGCCGGAGAGCCAGGGGGAGGGCTATAGCCGCCCTCTCTCCCCCCTCACCCTGCCCCCTCTCAAGGGTACTCTGGGTATGAGCAACTACCACACAAATGCACATTTTATATACTTGTGTCTAGTAGTAGAACAAGTATTTGATTCAAGTAAGGCATAAAATGTTAAGATTTATAATTAGGTGCAGTGTGTAAATTGTTAACATTAACTTTTGACAGTATATGACTATGGTTTTAAGAGGTTTGTCAAGATTGTAAAGAGCATTACAAATGTAAGGCATTATTATTATTATTACAAGTTTAAAGGGGGGTATTATGCAAAATTGTCTTTTTGGAGCTTTCTACCACAGTGCAATATTCACTCATCAAAAACATGCCTGAAATGGTTTATATGTCATCCATGTATGTTTGAGTAATCCTGCGATCTCTCTCGGGATCTATTAGAATCCTCCTTACGGTTAGCAGTACAATCCTGTACAAACTCACAAGCCTACATCACCCATGCTCCCACACGGCAAATTTGCACAAGTACACAGAAGTAGTATACAAAACAGTACAATATAACTTCACAAACCTGATGCAATGTGCAGTAGTTTCATTAGCGGAATGCACACTTATTGTGTTGTGATAGCACTCTGTAGGGGGAGTGAGGGGGAGCAAAGGAAGTGGGGGACTCAAAAACGAAACTGAAACTTATTACACATTTTAATTCTTTGTTTTTTGCTAATATATCATTTTCAGAACAATGAAAGGTAACAAATAATGTTGTGTTAACAAGTAATACCCCATAGTAATAATACCCCCTCTTTAAACAACTGAAAGCTTCCAAATTGTTCATTACTTCCTGATATTATATCTGCAACAGAAGCACTCTCAGAGAAAAGTACATTTTTCTATTAAATGTTTGGCTGATTAATGTAAAAATTGTGTATTATAGCTGAGATTACCAGAAACTACACACTGCACCTTAAGCGCATATAGCTTTACTAATATGGTTTATAGTTATTGATAAGCTCTGCTGTATTTAAGTATAATCAATATTTAAGTAGTAAGTTAAGTATAGTGATTATAACTATACAAAAGTATTTACATCATTTGTTTTTGTGACAGGCATCTTCCTAATCCAAAATGTGCCGTCATCTTTGAAAACATACTTATTTCCCCTCCTCCTACAGGTCGTAAGTCGGGCCTTTCTCTCTCCTGGAAGGAGCCCCTCCCCTCTCAGGTCTACCATCAGAGCAGCGTGGATTCCAACCCGTACGTGAGCCTGGAAAGCCCCCCTTCGTCGCCCCCACTTCATGACAGCGACACGGCACCCAATA
>JACM01037123.1:0-21975 GCA_000787095.1 Periophthalmodon schlosseri
CTGAGGAGGACAGCCAGTGGCTCAGTGGACCACGCTCAGGCGCGTTACGTAACAGCCATAGATTAAAGAGACTACGACGAGCGGGCAGCGCCGACGCAGCCCGAGCGGACCCTGCGTGCGCCGGTTCTGTTGTCATGTAGAAGTTCACGTATATTCGTTTACTTGTTATCCTGTCGCTCATGTAGGCCGTGTACGGACATCGCCAAGGAGACGAGCTTTGCCATATGGCGTGTTGAAACATTATGTGGGTGATTTCTTGACAACATATTTATCATCCGGTGTTGTTTGAATGCCGTCCTGTGATTAAATGCTCTATGGATAGCACGATTTTGGTTCCGTATCAACAAGTATCAAAATTAATTCAGCTACAGGTCTGTTTTATTGTCCCTAAATACATTGAGAAACAGCATTTTCACTATGAGCGGGGTCACCTCTCCACAGATCTGACCTGCCTGGTGACATCACCCGCTTGTCTCCATCGAGATAAATATGTGGGTTAACTTTCAGGGAAGGGAGTGACGTGTTCATGGAGACAAGCATGAGCAAGAAAAGTTACATAGTGAACCTTTAGCTAATATTTCCATTTAAAGGACCTGTGCCTCATTTTTTTTTTCCATATTTGAGCAAAACTTGCCCCACTACAGATATATTGTATAAGAAGCTCTTGAGGTCAAAATAAGTCCGCTGTGTACTGTCTGTGTCTATCTGTGTCTAATTATAAGACGGTTTATTGTCCGATAATCAGAATGTGTGCGGTTAGCATGCTAGTTATTGTTAGCTTTACTGTAGCAACAAAAACTCCGCTCTGTTCGGGTGTTTGGAATGCATAAGGTGAGTGAGGAATAACTTTGGATCGCTGTAAACCACTTCAAATCAGCTAGTTCTGTTTTTCATGGTTTAACACGGTAAAAATCAGGTACAGCACCTTTAATGTACATTTACGGCCGCGTTCTTTCTAGTAAACGAGTGAATAGCCGCTGGGACGGGGGCTGCGGTTGGTTGCTTTGCGCTGCTTCACTGTTACCCTGTTACGCTGGGGAGAGTAGGAGGCATGCATCACACTAAATCACTGCTTTCACCAAATATGTAGGAGGCTCGGTCTTTATTACACAAAACACCCAAAGCACAACAATGGAGCCGCACGGGGAACAGTCATCTGCCCGTCACGATTCACAACGGTACGGCAACCCGCGATGGACGCACCTGATCGCGGCTCCGGCAGGTGTGTGAACCCAGGTGCAGCGTAGGTCTCACTGTGTTTTGTCATGAAAATCACAGTGACAGTATCATGGCGCTCGCTCAGAAATGTGGTAAAGAACGTCTGTAAATGTGCTTGAGGTATTTTAGTATTTTTCCAGCCTTTTTAAAATGTTTTTTTCCCCCCTATTATTAGAGACAATATGTAGGGCAGGGGCATTAATGTGCCCTTTATAAGACTCTAAACACCAGGGCCGGCCATAGCTCTTTTGGCAGCCTAGGTGAGATTTCTGATGGTGCCTCCCTGCCTCCACCCGCAATAATAAATAGTCTAAAATTGTGTATTTTTGTAGGCATTAGTCCATGAAATAGGGGCCCTAAATCAAATTCTGTATTGATTTTATAGCAGGTCATTTTAAAAGCTGGGGCGTGTGGATTTTTTAAATTTTTTTATTTTAATAAAACTGAAGTAATTTCCTGCAATTTCCTGTAATTGCCTGGTCAATTAGATTAACAAATCAATTTTTACAGTAGTGCATCTCTGTAATTATGATTGTAGGCTAATTCTCTCCCAGATTGAATGGATTAGTTATGACAGCACATATACAGAACACACCTAACTCTTGTGTCACGGTTGGAGCTAACCTGTATTTAACACTTGCTACAAGAAGAGGACCGACTAAAAGCCTGTGTGATGTGCAACATTATTTTAGACTCCAGAGTGTTTGCAGAGTCTTTGATTTCGTGCTATTTGCTCTTAATGATTAGGCTCATTCAGATGCATCTATGTCATAGCGCAGGGTAAACGTGGCAGCGGATCAGATTTTTATTCTTTTTTATTCTTTCATTCTTATTTCAATGCTTTTTCTAGAGAACTAACTATTTTTAAGGAGATTAAAGCATGTGGAATAATCCAAAATCCAAATCTAGTCCTTGGGTTTTTAGCCGATGGACTCCAAACTGAGGCAGCATCATTAGGACATATGTGGATCAAAAACTGTTAAAAGAATTTGCATGTCTCAGGGTGTGGTCATAAGAAAGGAGAAAGTAGAAATATCCTTGTAACTGTTGCAAACATTGTCAGATCTGAACAAACCCAATGCAGCGTTTGTGTATTTTGAGAACCTACACGTGCATTTATATTATATCTTTAAAACTGTCTCTCCAGCTCCTCTGCAAAATTATAATGGGACAGAAACATTTATCTCCAATGTGACAGAGGCAATTTCCCAACCACTATCACTGCTTGCCGTTTTAATCTCAAAATTGCAATTTTGCTTATTTCTAAAACAACTTTGATCCATTTTTCAATACGCCCCACCTGCAGCTGCCGTGTTGTACTTCACCATTCGTTATGGTGACGGATTAACGCGTGCGGTCAGTCTTATCCAATCTTATTAACAAAAGTCCATTGTAAACACAGTAAAAGCAGTGTGTACAGTTTGCTGCTGAGGCCGAGTGGGTGGAGTGGTGCAGAGAGTGAGGATTAACACAAAGTTAAAGTGTGTAGGAGGCACACAAAGCAGAGAGAAGCAGAGCTGTATTTTTAGGACTAGTCCACAGGTGTCTGGCATCAAAACAGTTGTGATTTTTAAATGTTTGTCCTGCAGAACTGATAATTACACCCGCCATGGGACGCACTTTCCACAGGAGTAAATGTGCTGTTATGTAGCATTAGGGACGTTTTTGCTCTCTGTACATTTTGGAGGATCTTGTACAGTACCTTGTTCAAATGTATATAAGCATGTATGTATGTATTTATTCATTTATTTATTTTTCTACCACAACGCAGCAGCCGTGGTTTCTGTTACCCGTCTAGTTGTAATGAAATTTAAAAAAAATAAACGTATTTAAAGTGGGACTAAACACAAAAACTCTGCCCACAACCACATTGCAAATAGAGCAGCTAAACTGGGAAGTACCTGGAGGCCTAAAGCAAAGAGTGAGGGGAGACGAGGGGCGGGGTCTGGAGGTGTAAGGAACACTGTGATCTCCGCAACTTAGACTCTCTTCCACTCTTCAAATCCAGACTCAAAACTCACCTGTTCAGACTGTCCTACCTCTTATAACCAAGCACACATCTTTTATCAATCAGTTTTTTGTTATATTTTTTTATTGTATTTATATGTTTTATCTTATTTTATCTTGTTCAGTGTCCTTGGGTGCTTTGAAAGGCGCTTATAAATAAAATGCATTATTATTATTATTATTATTGGTCTAACAGGTTTTGATTTGTCATCAGAACCACCTGGCTTTAATTAGGGCGGTCCTGCGCGATGTCACATAGTACTTGAACTTGTAGCGGCTACTGGAGGCAGCGATTTGACTGTTTTTGACACAAAGCCGCAAATTTACATCGTTTGCACCAATTTTGCCAAAAAATTTACAGGCACAGTAGACAGTAGTGCTATTCAAAATCATCTACACAGTTTAGTAGCAAAAAAAGTTGATTCAGTTGTTTAGTTATTGCTAAAACTTCATTTAATTTAATTTAACACAGTTTCACTAAATACTTTAAGACTAATTTGCAGCTGAAATTTGCAAACTACTAAAATTACAATTTAATATACATTTTATTTTTTTCTTCATATTTTTCTTCAATTGTATTCATAATGTACCAAGAAAAAAAAAAAAAAAAAAACACTAATTGGTCAAAATGTGCTTGGTATACACTTTCCAAAGACATAATTGCTGAAACTAACAGGGGTATGATTAAAACGATTAATAGCTGTTAATTAGTAGATTTTGATTTTATTTTATTTAGTTTTTTTGGAGCCAATATTATTAATTTTCTATATTTTTCTTGGCTTACTTTCAGACTCCCACCCACAAACATTTACATAAAGACCTTTTAATATCTAACAGAGAAAGCCTCTACGCCCACACACAGCCTACGGAGAACATAGCTGTACTATTACTCTGCGGCGGCCATATTGGTACTGTCCTTTGACCTCATCTCCAACACTCCCACACAGTTAACACATCCAACACAATAAAGCAAATATACATCTCAGAATACAGCTCCCACACCCACAACTGTTCATGCGCTACTTCGCCAGCAATCAGTGGTCCAATATTCCCCTGTAAATAAGATGGTGATATAAAGTAGTAATATAATAGTAAAAATAAAAAAAAAAAATGACTAAAAAACTACTAATGCTTTGGGGCAACAGTATTTGTCCACTGACCCGAAGGTTGGCGCTTCGAATCCCGCTCTCAACATAAACATCATCTGTAGAGCGTTCAGATCCACAGTGACCCACAGGTTGGCGGTGCGATTCCAGCTCCCACAGTTGAATACTGTCGTCGTGTCCTTGGGCAAGACACTTAACCCACCTCGCCCCCAGAGTCTGCGTACACTGGTGTGTGAATGTGTGTGTGAATGGGTGAGCGGTTCCTTGACGTAAAGCGATTTGAGTGTCTTGATGGTGGAAGAGCGCCGTGTAAAAATGTGACCGTTTATCATTTGTTGTAGCCCATTGTGAACAAAATACACGATAAAGTTATACAGGGAGTAGTCGTAGTAGTAGTAGTAGTAGTAGTAGTAGTAGTAGTAGTAGTAGTAGTACAAGAGAGCAGAAATAACTATACAATTTAAAATAATAAGATAGGCATTGGTTCGTCTCCATAGTATTACAGGAGCTGGTATTTGCTTTAGTCAAATAAGGATTTCAAACCAATATGTGGCCCCAGATGCTTCATAAATCTAAAGAAAACATTCACAGAAGTAGATGTAATATAGGACCCAGACAAGTAAAGCCCGCAGCTGGTCTGGTTATATGAAGGAAAGATCCAGAACTTTGGTATTCTGTTAGTACCATTGAACTATTTAATTACACAAGGCCCATAAACAAGATCCTATATGCATTGTTTTAAATGGAAACCCAGTGTCATTTGGACCACGGCAGTCCATTTAAAATGAAATAGTTCTGGCCTTTTCTGGCTTTCATGTTGTTTTTTTCATTTCATTTATCTTTATTTTTACAGAGAGCCCAACGAGAGCACTCAGACTCTCCTTTTCAGCTGCAGGTGTGATTATAAATGTTTATCACCAGATTATTAAAGTGCATTAGTGGCACCAAAGTATCTGGTTTTGCACGTCCTTGAAATCTATTCCATTTTTGGGAAGCAAAATAACGCTTTTTTTCCCATTTCATGAGATCTTGTATTAAAAGTTCCCGTATCAAAGTTCAACAAGCAAGTGAGATATCGAGTCAGTCTATCGTCGTAGTCTCTTATAAATACATTTTATACAGTGTTGTTCTCTTCTGACAGATGCGATGGCCAACCTGCTTTTTCATAGAGTGAACAGTGATGGGTTTTAAATTCATCTCTGTTATGAAACGAAGGGCTGAGTGAAAGAGTCTGAAGGTTTCAAAGCAGAGGCTGAAGTCTGTACGTAGATTATATCTCCATAATCCAGTACAGAAAGAAAGGTGCTCGAACTATTTCTTTTCTGTAATTCAACGGGATAAAAGACTTGTTTCTGTAATAAGATGATCATTTTGATTTTAAACTATGTAACAGTTTAAAACATGTATTTTAAAGGATACGTTTTCGTCCAGACAAAAAAGCCAAGATATAAGTTTAAGTTTAATTCTCTTCCCTACAGGATTTGTGTTGCCTACCCTCCTTCCAAACACGAGATTGGACAAGTGTCTCTACTTTTACAGAAGCATGTAATCCTGAAGCTTCACAAATCCAGCTTAAATCTCTCCCAAAATTTGACTACAAGATTTTGAGCGACTCAAAAGACTTCCACTGTGAAATTATTCTAACCAAAAGAACTGCATTAAACAAGTGGATTTTAAAATGCCACAGACATGTTTTTGGAGTTTGAAACCGTTCTAAGATTCTTCCTAACATGTTGTTTTTTTTTGTCAGTGATTAAATAATATTTTATCTGATATAACACAGCTACTCATGCCGTTTGACCGAGGATGAGGGAACTCTTAGCTAAATAAAACATCGTTGGAATCATAGGAGCTCGAGCTATGAACAGTAACCATGGCAACTTGGTCCGGTCTTTCCTCAGAGTTTTTCACTGTCAGCTGAGTAAAGTTAGTTGAAGTTTATTTGTTGAAGGCTGGTTTAGTTGCAGAAATAAACCTGTCTAAATATGTGACACTGTGTGTGGTCTTTGGGACGAGTTTTCTGAAACTGTCTGTTTGGTGCTGGGGATTTTGTGGGACAGCTCTTGATGGTTTAGTTCAAAATGTTGGATTATATAATCTTGGAATATGAGACCACACGTTTGTATTTATGTAAGAGGTTGTGGGTTAAATCTACTCAATGTTAATCAGGTGCTTGAGTTTAGCATATTTATGTGTTTGGAGAATTGGGGACTTTTTGGGTTGTAAACATCAACTTGCGCCTATGATAATTCTATATAATGTATATGATATAATACATGATATTTATTATATAGTATTTATTATATCATTTATATTTATAATTTTACATTATTATCGAGTAAATGCTCATCTTTTGTGGTAGGATTAAAATTGCAACTAGTTTGTTAGTGCATATGGATCCATGCATCCATTTTCTTCTGCTTATCTGGGGCCGAGCACAGGGTCAGCAGTCTAAGCAGGGGCTTCCAGACTTCCCTCACCCCAGACACGTCCTCCAGCTCCTTCGGTGGGACCCCAAGGCGTTCCCAGGCCAGCCGAGAGACATAGTCCCTCCAGCGGGTCCTGGGTCTTCCCCGGGGCCTCCTCCTGGTGGGACATACCAAGAACACTTCCCTAGGGAGGCGTCCAGGAGCCATCCAGAGCAAATGCCCGAGTCACCTCAGATGGCTTCTGTGGAGGAGCAGTGGCTCTAATCCAAGCTCCTCCTGTGTGACTGACCTCCTCACCCTATCTCTAAGGGAGCTCACAGCCACCTTGTGGAGGAAACTCATTTTGACCACGATCCTGCGATCTTGCCCTTTCGATCATTACCCAAAGGCAAGTCGCCTTTTTCCCATCAAGAACCATAGCCTCGGATTTGGAGGAGCTGATTCTCATCCCAGCCGCTTCACACTCGGTTGCAAACCGCCCCAGTGCCTGCTGCAGGTCCTGGCTCGATGAAGCCATCAGGACAACATCATCTGCAAACAGCAGAGATGAGATCCTTGTTTTTCTCAATTTATTCAAATGTGAATTGTCCTTTAGATTATTATTATTATTATTATTTATACCTAAACTTATAGTTACAATATGGCATTTGCCGAATGTCTCTCCCCTCTCTCTCCCCATTTCAGCAGGCACCATATACATAAAAATGCGTGTAGAAGAATATGACTAACTGTAATTTGTAAACTCCACAAATGTATTAACTCTCTTTTGCTGCTTGAAACACTTGAAATAGATAAACCTGCATTGATTTGTGTTATAGTGGAATTTCCATGGTCAGTATCTTGTATTCACTGTAATGTTAATATTTACTGCTGTGTGCACATTAGTAAGGCACAAAATATCATAATTTCATGACTGTATTGGTTTACCAGTGCTGCAGCCGTTTCATTATTGATAAGTGTAACATAATCGAATATTCCCTTTACTGTCCTCTCCTCTCAGTTAAGAGGATATGATGGTGTATTTCCATATTCTTATAATGTAACGATTTCAATCTTTAACATTTTTGGTTTCAATTTTGTCTTTGCCACATTAGTTTCCTTGCCGAAACCTGCGCCTATGTGAACAATCAGAAAGAATCAGTTTACTCACATCATATGCAACCGTTTACATGATATTTGAATAATCTGATAATTCCGCAAATCAGATAATGATCCGAGTATTTGTGTGTGTAAATAGGGTTGTCAGTAGTATTGAAAATCAGATACTAATCGATACTAAAACTAGTATTAGAACTAGAGACTCATTTGAGCAAGTATCAGTACTAAAAAGTCATTCACAGGACAGAAATGAACCTTTCCTGAAGCTTTAGAACAGTGGTGGAAGAAGTACTCAGTTTTGTTACTTAAGTAAAAGTACAGATACAGAGGTAAAAAGTTACTCAGGTAAAAGTATCACATGAAAAAAATCTATCTACTTAAGTAAAAGTATTTAAGTATCTGTTTAAAAATGCACTTTAAGAGTAAAAAGTAAAAGTATTTCACACAAGTGTTGTTAAAGTGTTAAATGTAGTGATATTGATTACAAAATGATACATATTTTGGTCAACAGCAACAATATGAATACATTTATTAATTTTTCTTATGAATTTTGTCTGTTTATTTTTGTTTGCTTAAAGCCGAAGCTTGAACTCAAAAACTTTAGTCATGATGTTACCACGAACATGGTAAAATTAACCCCTCAAATCATATGGAAAGTACTTTTTACTTTTCAGTCCTGTTCAAAAATGTAGTCGAGTAGAAAGTACAAATACCTGCTCTGAAATGCAGTGAAGTAAAAGTAAAAAGGATCCACTGTAAAATGTACTTAAATAAAGTACTAATACCTAAAAATTCTACTTAAGTACAGTACTACTTGTGCTTCGTTATCTTCCACCACTGCTTTACAATGATCTTGAGCTGTATCAGAACAAGTATAAGACACATAGACTCGTAAACGCCCATGGACCACTATGGAACCTACTGGAAAACTGAGGGATTACACAGATATAGGGCCACATGGGAACAGAAAAAAAAGTAATGTGATTTAATGTTGAAAATCACATCCTATTGTCTAAATAAAGCGCGTATCAGAATCAGTATTGCGTATCGAGTCTATTCCTTAGCATCAAAATCCAGTTTGAACTTTTAGCATCGTGACGACACCACATGTGAACGTATATCCGGCGTCTGTGTCTCCCTGTAGGTGGACCCGAGCGGCGTGCTGAAGAAGAGGATGAACTCCGCCCCCCTTTTTGAACGACCCGCAAAGACCTTCCCCAACCCCCCGGTGAACGCTCAGGCCTTCCTCCAGCAGGGCTCTGCCGTCCCGGCCAACAACGTCCTGACCGGGACCAGCATCATCGACAAGTACTCGCGGATCCTCTTCCCCCTGTCCTTCGGAGCGTTCAACCTGGTCTACTGGATCGTGTACCTGACCAAGGACACCATGGAGATGTCCAGGTAAACAAGCACCATACTGAAAAGCGTGTCAGAAGAGTTGAAGTTTTGTAAATGTATTAGGGCTGCAACTAGGGCTGGGTGATGTGTGATAAAGATCGAATCGTGATCTCATTTCTGTGACGATATGGCTTTTTGGTAAAATCATCATATTGTTATTAACTAGTTTTCTTTTAAATGCAGCTCTATGCTCAAACAACGATATTTTTCCCACCCGCTCCTTCTATTTGTCAGCCTCAGCGAGCAGATTCATACCAGTCTGGTCCCCGTGTCTTCCGTTGCATCTCAAGCGCCGTCAAACGTGATCGTCCAATCAGAACGTTTTTTTTTTTTAGTAACACACGCTCATTGGTCGCCTATGACTTACAAATAAATTCTAATTTATCTCACCTCAGATTAACAGAGTTTGCTGCTTCGCTCGTAGATTCTGCAGAAAACTTCTATGTTTTTCAGCCCACTGTGATGTTTTTTCCTTTATAATTTCCGATACGGACGGTCCATGCCTGTCTCTGATTGGTTAATCCACCTGTCAATCACCAGACTCACATCTTTGTAAAGTATTGAAAAAGTGAAGGAATCGTGATAAAATCAAAATTGTGATCAGGCTCCTGACCCCTAGCTGCATCTAATGACTATTTTGGTAGTTTTTTTTTTTTGTTTTGTTTTTTTTTTTTTAAATTAGATTTTCTATTGTACATAAAAAAAATTAAAAAAAAAATAAATAAATACATAAAAAAAATGTTGAAATATGCTGATTTAATGCTTCTAGACTATATTTACAAGTGTATTAAAAATCAGATTTTTTTTATTTATTACATTTTTGACATTTTGATGTATGTTTTAGAGTCTGTATAGTCCAGTTAACATTTACCATGATCAAAATATGGTTCCAATTATTTTATTTGTCAACTTATTCCATTTAATCGTTGCAGCCGTATGTATGAATGTGGTGTCTGAGCGAGTGGTGGGGTTGATCGGAGAGACCCAGTGCCGCAGATTGTCACGTTATCCATCATTCTGACCCAAGGCAGCTGTGGCTACGGACGTTTTTTACTGCTGGGTATTGAGTATGGAGAATGAATGAAAAATGTGCTAATAATCAACATATCTGATTAGGGCTGCACCACTGTCGAAAAAAGTCTAAATGAGATTTTTCTGTACTGCAATGTATGTTTAAACCAATACAAGTATCCCATATATTTTCGAACATGTTTGTAGACGTCTAAACTACAAACTACTTTCTGTAAAAAAAGACAGGATATTTTGTTCTCTGCAGTAGACATTCTATTAAATAACTGCAGCCTGTGGAATTTGACTCAACTCAATTTTGATTGGATTTCAATACTGTGCGAGTCTCCAGTGTCTGCCAGAAATACAAGTTTAACAGTTGCATTGGGATCAAATATGAAGTTACACCAAAACTGCAATGACAAAATATAACAATCTACTTTAAAGGGCCCATATTACACTATTTAATGATCTATACATACATAGAGTTGTGTTTTGTTTCACTCACACATGTTTAACACACAAACCCTGCACATTTAGGCTGAGTTCTTCTCTCAAACTGAAAACACTCTGTTTCACCTTGTGATGTCATGTGGTAATACAGGAAGTGCTCCACTGTGTTTTTAATCTCCGTACACCTTCACTTGAATCATTTGGATAAGTTTAGCCCTGGTATTTCCAATCTCTACTGAATAAAAGGTAAAATATAGCGGACTTGAATCATTGGATAAGTTTAGCCCTGGTATTTCCAATCTCTACTGAATAAAAGGTAAAATATAGCGGTTAACTTAAAAACTACCGCTTCACGACATCAGGAGGTGGAACTCAAACATGTGTGAATGAAACAAAACACAACTCCAGGTATGTTTTTTTTATCAGGTAACAGTAAGACCTTTAATACACCCACGGCACATTATCGTAAAGTGAATTCACAACATACTACCTACATTTAAGTTACCAGAACTCATAAATGGTTAATTCATGCAGTGGCGTAACCTCATTTATTTGATGGCGTCTTTCCTCACTTTATGGGAATGGGGCTATATGTACTTGTCTATTTAAAGATATTCTTTTGTTTATATGTGTACTACCCATATATAGAGCTTATACATAATTCAGAGGCTCTTATAAGTCAACTCTAATCACGCAACACATGTCTTTTCCAATAGGGCCCTACAGTGCAGTGTCTGAGTCCTCCCCATCATGAACATTGCAGAGTAACGTGAAACCGGTCTGCAGATTTGGCAACATTTGTATTTGTCATACAGTGATTTCCTATGGGCCCTGGGTGCAGCGTGCCAATGGGTTGTAGATTTAGTCTGTAGGTGTCTGGCATTGCAAATTCAGCAAATATAAAGATAGCGAGAAGAACAGACAAGGGCGAATGGAAGATTTTAAAGAAGCATTTCAAACTGAGCTAAACCCTGAAGGAGCTAAAGAGTGTTTTTTTTTAAGTTTAGACTATTTTCTACCAATTAAATGGCCTGTACCAATTGTTTCCATGTATTTGAGCAAAATTCTGTCATGCCCCAGTACATATATATACTGCATAACTATTTTTGAGATCAAAGTCAGCTCTGTACTGTTTTTATTTTATTTGAATAGATTCTTTTTCCAGACCAGGGTTTAGTTTGTTTTCATGCCTTACAGTTTGGACTGCTCACTGGTGCTCTTCCTCAGAGTGGTCACATGATGTCGCTGTGAAGTGTGAACTGTGTGAAGTGTCAGCTGATTTAAACATGTTTTGGCACTGTCTTCCTACCGGTGGAGGCAGGACGACAGCGCCATCTGCAGTCCGACTTCTTCAGGACAATATCCCAGGTGTGTGAGAGTAAAAAGGCCCCCTCGTCCTGGTTTATAGTTTGTATATAACAGATAAAAGCACATTATGTCTTCTGTCATCTTTAAGGGTATTATTTAAGTTACTAAGCCTGAACCTTTCTTTATGAACTGTTGGTTTGTTTTGAATGAAGTCTTTGTTCATGCTTTATAATTCATAAATGACCTCAATACCAGTGGGTGGTTCAAACTTGACCAAAACATG
This sequence comes from Periophthalmodon schlosseri, assembly GCA_000787095.1. Taxonomy (NCBI): domain Eukaryota; kingdom Metazoa; phylum Chordata; class Actinopteri; order Gobiiformes; family Gobiidae; genus Periophthalmodon; species Periophthalmodon schlosseri. Next base: position 12,309 of record JACM01037123.1, read on the forward strand.
TATACCGTATCTTCCGGACTATAAGTCTAGGACTATAAGTCGCACCAGCCAAAAAATGCATAATAATGAAGAAAAAACATATAAGTCGCACTGGACTATAAGTCGCATTTTTTGGGGAAATTTATTTTACAAAATCCGAGACCAAGAACAGACATTTTATCTTTAAAGGCAAGTTATAATAATAATAACAATAAAATAGAGAACAACAGGCTGAATAGCAGCACATCACGCTAACGTAACACATTTATATTTGTTCAGCTACATGAAGCATAGACAACGAGCTGAACATGAGTCTGGTGTGTTAACGTAAGATATTAACAGTTAATCAGACTAAAGCATAAAAAACAAGCTAACAAGTTTAACAAACTCTCGATCTCACTCCAAATCACTAAATCCATTGAATTCTTCATCCTCGGTGTCGCTTCTGAACAACTCCGCCAACTCCGGAGGTAGATGAAGCGCCGCAGAGTAGATACTGGTACAAGCCTAGAGCGCCCTCGCGAGGTCGTCAGTGTGACAGTAACGAAGATGTGAAAATTATATATTTGATAATTTCACATATAAGTCGCATCTGAGTATAAGTCGCACCCCCGGCCAAACTATGAAAAAAGTGCGACTTATAGTCCGGAAAATACGGTAAGTAGGCTACAGATAAATATTGTGTTACATGATAATATTGAAACTACTTTTGCCACTGATACAGGATAATCCCAGTAAACCATTTTTTTTAAATAGACAGTATCCTTTTTCCATCCCTCTACAGCTCAAAACTTACCTTATTGCACAAAAATGTCTAAAATCTCCCCACTATTGCAACAAAAATATGCAGGGGATAAATATTTAACCCACAATATATTGTTCCAGCTTTCATATATTGAACCATATTATAATTTTCATGACAGGCCAATGTATAAGTTATGCTGTGAGTTACTATGGCAACCTTAATAAGAACAAAAATCCATATAAGGTAAAAGCCCCTAAATACATTCTTGCATTCTGTATGTGTGGTTTGCTTCTATGCCGTGCTGCAGTTAAAGTCATTATCCTGCTTCTGGCAATTTGTGTGTTTACATGCGTTTTCTACACTGCCAATTTACATGTTTAGGTGTGTGGGGTGGTATTTTTCTACAGACCCAACACGCTCATAGAAAAGCATTGTGTAGCGTGGTGAAAGCGCTCGGTACCACTGCATTTGAATAGCTTTATCGCCTATCAATTTGCACTTCGCTATTCAGAACAGCAATACAAACCACTCTGGAACTATCGTAAACATGCCACAATGCTTTTCCCTGTGTTCTGTGGTAGTTTCCCATCCAAATATGTCCGATTCATTGTCTGATAACGGCTAGAAAAAATCAAAACAAAACATAATTTGCCAGTTCCTGTAATTACTGGCTCGAGGCGCGGATGTTGTTCCGATAGCTGCCATTTAAATTCACTTCCTTAACGTGGCAGTGCGGTATGTGCAAAGAAGACATAACCGCGCTCGCATAAATCTGTAGTTACATTTACATAAGTTATATACATTTGTGAAATTGTGAAAAAAGCTAACTTTGACTAAAAGGAAATAAAAGCATCGTACCTGATTTTTTTCCCATGTGTTTGAGCAGAATTTGTACGTCCGCTGTGCACTGTCTGCCTCTAATTATAAAGTGTTTTATTGTCCGATAATCAGGAAGTGCGCGTTAGCATGCTAGTTGTTGTTAGCTTTACCGTGGCGGGCAAAACTCCACTCGGGACTGAAAGTTGTGAAAAGCTCTTATAAACTCATTGCGGTGAATAATTAGAATGCTCGAAATGAACAAGGTAAGAGAGGAATAAGTTTGTAAAAATGGCTTTAAATAGCTACAAACTAAACCGAAGACAAACCGAGACCAAAACAGGATTTTATGAAGACTAAAGGAAGACTAAAAACAACATGGATACAATCAAACTTTATTTATTCCTGGAGAAATTCACGTTGTGCAGAATTTTTACAAAGCAGTTTAAACTAACAATACAGCCAGAGGTAAGGCTATTTACAATGGGCACTATCTTACCAAACATGTTACAGTTAGCGTACAAATTATCCATCCAGCCATTTTCTTCCATTTATCCGGGGCCGATCGCGGGGGTAGCAGTCTAAGCAGGGACTCCCAGCCTCCCCTCACCCCAGACACTTCCTCCAGCTCCTCCGGTGGGACCCCAAGTCTTTCCCAGACCAGCCAAATTATCATGTTACAAATGCTCTTCCAAGTCTAGAAGAAAATTAAAAAAAAAAAACATCCATTGGACCTCTACCATTATCACAGACATAAGTACATATGCATAACTTGCTTGTCTCCATGGTTACTGCTTTGCCTGAAATATTTCACAATGTCATATAAAACCATTCTTTACGGCCATTATTACAGGGAACAGAATACCTTGAAAACCTTGCATGCAGGTTCTGCCACTCCACAGATCTGACCGGTAACTTGGCGTGTTGGCATCGCCCGCTTCCCTCCATGGAGACAGAGCAATTCAGTGCCATGCTGTGGAACATTCCAGGCAAGCAGTAACATCTCTATAGACACAAGCAGGTGGCAGACACTCAACACTTAAATTGATATGTTTTCGGGTCAGTGGTTTGCCTCACAGTCGAGTCGTCCCGATCAGCACTTCCCTCAGGGTCAAGGTGTGACCAGGTAGAAGCCTCACTGCGCTTAGCTGTACTGACCCGATCTGGCAAAAAAAAAAAATACAAAAAAAAAGTAAAAATAACGAAAGAAACAAAGGTGCAACGGAAGGAAAGGGAAGGAAGGAGAAAAGGGAGTATATTTAAAGGGAAAAATACAAATCGGAACCTCACTAAATTATTTATTTTTCCTCTTCTTTCTAAGTTTTCTGCCCTTTCCCTCTTATTTCTTTAGTTTTATTTTTCTGTTTTATTACTTACCTAATCATACACGCACGCACACACACACACACTCCCATATAAGAAGACAAGAAGGACAGATGCCATTCTTATCGTCTTATCGTCACCCCCTTCAGACCTGGATGTACGCTCCCCCTCTCCCCTCAAGTCAAAATGTCTAATGTCTTTTATTATTTATAGTGATATTAGAGACAATATACACACAACACGCTCACTATACACACACAACACACTCACTATACACACAACACATTCATTATACATGCAGCACACTCATTATACACACAACACACTCACTACACAACACTATACAATAAAAAAAAAAACAAACTTGATATGTTTTGCCTTAGCTCCTGCACATATTTGGACGTTACCGATGTTTATTTATTTTCAAGCGTGTGGGTTCCGGTCTCTCGCATACATTCGCCGTCTCTCTGGAAGGCTGGCTCCCTCAGGCGTGTTCTGGCTGGATTGTGCGAGATGACATGGCTGCACTGGCGAACATCGGGCTCTTTGACTAAACCACTTAGAGACGCTGTCCAAACGGCTGCTATTAATTGATCGGGACTGTAAGTGATCGGCCGCATCCTGACACATGGGGAAAGCAGAAAGCGCTGATTATTTCCTCTAAGGATCTCTGCCAGTAAAGCCCCAGTGTGCCACGGAGAGGGGGAACCGAACAGGAGCTGTGGATGTGTGTGTGTGTGTGTGTACGAGTGCTGGGAGCGCTGTGGAAATGGTCTCAGGATTTTTTTTTTCGTTTTTACCTTGGGTTAAAAGTCTCGCTTGGCTACGTGGCTAATTTCTGTCTTCAGTCCCTCGGCAGGTTGATGTCAAACAGTCTACAGGGCAGGGAAAAACTACATATACAACACACTCACTATACACGCAACACACTCACGGTACACACAACACACTCACTATACACACAACACACTCACTACACATATACCACACTCTCTTACATACAATTATAGAACTGTTTATTTGAAGTTACAAGTTAAAAGTTAAGCTAACAACCTCCCAATATAAAAATGTCATTTAGTTCTACACGGTGACATATTTGTCCCTTCAACCACCACCGTTTTAAGGCTTTCGTAAACGCCGCCAGTGTTGAGAGCTCTCGTGTATGAGCAGGCGGTGTGTTCCATGTCTTACCTGCTCGATAAGCAAAAGACTTGTCCAAAAGCACTTTTAATGCTACACTGTGGAAAATTTCAGCCAAAGCAATTGGATGTCCATGAATACAAGCAGCTTTCCTTCCAAAAAGTTGGCAGAAACTAACCGCTCACCTTTCCGCATACTATCATCCTAATTTTTAATCGCAATGAGTGCTTTTGTCAACTTTCAGAAGCCAGTTTTGCCCTCACAGTAATGCTAACTAATAACAACTGGCACACTAACAACGTACCAGTCTTACTTCCTGGTTCGCGGACAATAAAAACTCTTTAAAATTACATGCAGATGGTACACAGTGGTCTCATTTTGACCGTAAGAGCTGTTTTCACAATATATCTGCACTGGGGCAATACAGCAGCCTTGACAGCAAGATGAATTCTTGAGATTTTTGTGAGTTTAAAAACTCTTCAGAATGCACCTGAAGCGTTTGCATGTGAAACTGACCAATCACAGGGGAAGCACTGTGGTTTGGGCGGAAGCCAGCGCTGAACAAAACAAAACAAAACATGGAAACTCCGACAGACGTACTTCAGCCTATTTTAGAGGAAATGCAGATTATTTAGTTTGTGAAAAACATGCAGGAGGAAACGCAATTGTGGACGGGTAAGACATGTGCTTTTCTCTCAGCTGGATTTAACTAAAGTTTGATTTTTCAGCTTGTTCCGCTGTCGTGACGTTTCGACCAATCACGTGAAGTATTCGTTTGAACGCTCCGATCATTGGTTCCGATGGCTTTCAGCGAGAGCCGGCCCAGTTTGATGTGTTCACAGAGCTACACAAACCAATCTGGCGAGATGCAGGTTAGCCATATAGGTCTTGGTAATGGTAAAACGGCAGTTTGCGCAAATTGGTAACTACTATATGGTCCCATAAATAATACATATTAGGCCATTAAGTGGTTGAAATGCACAGAGCTAATGAGCAAAGTGGGTGAAGGGAAAATGAAAGGATGAAAAAATGTTCTGTGTATAAATCTGGCGGTTGATTGTGGACAGATGCTGATACAACAGCCATTCTTCTGTCAGATGATTGGACAGCCATATGGTGACTTTGATTTTGCAGCAGTGTCCTGCACTGCCAATGTCTAAAGCAAAGTAACTTTTTAAAGTTTACCTTTTTAAATGCATATTTATAAAGATTTGTACTGTTTAATGGCAACCATGTTTTATGTGCTTTTCTGCTACTAAGGATTTTAAAATGACAACAAACAATTATTATTATTATTATTATCATTAGTAGTAGTAGTAGTAGTAGTAGTAGTAGTAGTAGTAGTAGTAGTAGTAGTAGTAGTAGTAGTAGTAGTAGTAGTAGTAGTCGTAGTAGTTGGCTTCTTCAGTTCTGGTCTGACTGGTGGTGGACACTGCTTTATATCTGCCTGACGTCTTCACTCCAAAACTTTTGTCCCGTCGACAATTGAATATTTCTTTTGCTATGGATCGTACCTGGACGACTGAGGGATCACACAGACAGTCGTTGTTGTTGTTAAGCGTATGAATCACCCCAGATGCCCTTCCATTCTTTATTCTCATGGCAAAATTCACACAAACTTTAAATATATTATCAAGTAGCAGCAGCCTGTATTTCTATCTCCATAACAACCCCTGATGGAAAATGCCACGCTTTGAAAAACCTCTTGTCCAGTTGCCATACAAACACACTTTATACTCTCACATCCGGCTCTAGCGTTCCCTCTATAGAGATGAGCGCTCAGTGAATGTGACCTGGCCTCAGAGCAGATGGCTGTGCATGATGGAGGCCTTTCTGTCTTTTGTAGCGATGCTTTCATAATCGGAAAAAAAAGGCCCTGGTGGAAGAATAGTGAGTGTGTGTGCAGGTGGATGTGAGCTTACAGCCGTCCAAGTGCGGTGCAAATGTGCCGTGGCAGCAGAGCCGTAGCCACTGGAGGCCATTTTAATGAATTGCCGCATTCAGGGCAAGACATGAACCAAACAAATTTGCAAAAAAAGGAAAAAAAAAATCTTCCACTTCCTTCCATGAGGGGTCCCAGCTGGTTGGCAAACGGGTTTCTGATGCTACAAGCTGTATTTAGTGTCAGTCAGGCCACATGGAGACCACATGGCTCTGCTCTATTGGTCAACACATCGGAAAAGCAGGGATTTTTACTCGAGAATTGGACCCATAGTAAGACCAAGGTTTAAATTACGCTTTTGGCAAGGTTATAGTTATTATTGCTGTGGTTTGCTGACAGTCAGGGTGAATGCAAATGTGTGATCCAGTATCGAGGCTATAGTAAAGGAGAGATTACATGTGATCCTGCTAATTACAACGTTCCCATGTTGATCTAGTGGGCAAATTGTATGTTATAGGCTCACATGGTGTTCAAAGCATATAATAGGTTTTCTATGCCAATTTAGCAAAAGAGTAGGAATTAGTGGTTCTGAAACTGCGGTACAAGTTCGATTTGTTGCTCGCTGGCTTGAGATGCTCACTTCTGGTTTATGCTCTCCTGTTTTTTGATGTGTAACTATGTTTAGTCTCGATACGCAGAATCCTGCTGCTGAAGCCGGGCTTACAATGTGTGATTTTGTACAATTTTAAGCCGATGATTCACAAACTCACACTGTCCTGATCTGCTCACACGAAGGGCGTGAGCCACGGGAGGCGTGTGCGCAGGGCTGTTCTCAAACAACCAAAAACATTCACAAACTGTTGGCAAAGAAAACTTTAGCATTTTAGCTCATAGATAGAGCCACGGCTGCAACTCGCAAATAAATATCTCACGTGTCTGAAATCCCTGCGACGATTAGCTGTTGAGGGCTCATCGCAGGCAGGTAATCGCAGCTTGTGACCCACGGAAACTGCACGACACAGACGCGCGGAGGAGCTAAAATTGTTGTGTTAAGCTTGTGTCAAAATTGCCTTGAAAATCACACCTTGTAAGCTCATCTTAACAAGTAAAATATCTGGAGATGGGTCTGGAAGCGAGCCACTGCTCCTTCCAGGTTGCCCCAGCAGCATCGATAGGTGGGTCAAACGCAGAGGACAATTTTCCACAGAGATCACCCACACTTTACGCAACGCGAGACAAGAGGAGAGGAGCGTGCCAAGATCCAGCTCATCCCAATAGCGGAGCGTTTGAAAAACAACCCTCCTATTGTCCGCCATAAATCAAAACCACTAAATGCCGTTTCAGACTCTACTCCAATTCTTTCACTGCTGGGACCGTGCAGCCATAACTTGTGTGTAATGATCATTCAATTATAGAGCGCTCCAGAACCCGTTATGTTTTGGCCGTACTCTATCTATCATCTTTTTGTGGGACGCCTCATGGGAATTGCAACGCCGGCGTTTGTCAATTAGTTAGTCTGTGTGTCTCACGTATCCACCAGGTGCGAACAGCATTCACTTCCACGCCCCTCTACCATAAATATTTATCACAGGAGACAACAGCGTTTTTGTCTTGTTGTTGGATTCGACCTCTCTCTCTCCTCTCCCCTAGAGCTACGACTGCAGTTTCACATTTCTTACTCAATCTTAATTTTAGAATTTTTCAAAACACTCCCTCTCAGCCTGCAACCTCCATCTGGCTCCTGCTGTCGTCTTATTGAAAAGGGACATCCCCGCGGAGTAGATATAGTATCCTGTTACCAGAGTTGGTTACGGTAGCAAAAATATATACGTGTAAATATATACTCGCATCGTAAAGTTACTTCGAAATGATATTCCTCAAGTAGAAGTACAATGCAGAAAGTAGTGGTCTGTGAAGTTAGAGTGAAAAACACATTTGGAGAAACTGCTACTACTACACTACAAGAGTAAATGAAAAGTAACTGTCTGACGTATGGTTTGAAGTTTGTGTAATTGGGAGGATAAAACATTAAAAAAGACATAGTGCTTTTGTTTGCTATATAGTTATAATCTGTGACACCTGTGGATTGTTATGTTATAATTTGGACATGATCTAAAATGACTTAATAAAAGAAACCAGTCCGCTGACTTCCACACCGCCGTAAACATCATCACAACAAAGAGCCGTGTGGGTGTCGGCACCTCCGATGGATTGCTGCACATTATGCTGGCGAGCAGCTTTTTTTTTTTTCATTAATACCAAAATGACTGCATGGTGGCGGTGAAAATGGCGGTAGATTGGAGCTATGACATCTTGAATACTGGACAATAGAGATTAACAAACATGCATGAATCACTCTAAATATAACCTCGAGAGAGTAAATGAGAAGGAGAAACATGGCTATAACATGGTTAAAAACTTGATTTTGCATAATAGGTCTGCTTCAAATGATGCAGAGAATTTGGTATTTTTCAAAAGAAAATGCCAAAAAACAAAAAAAAAAATCATATCTGAAGAAACTAGCAAGAAACAAATGTTCAAATCCATAAAGCTTTCGTTACTTGTAGACGTCCACTGGTAAACGTTTACTCGAGTAAGAGTACTGTTACTTCAAACACGATATGAGTGCAGTAGGCGTAGACGCATGAGTGTTCTGAAATCCTGGTCCTGGAGTCCGTCCTAACCTCAGCTCACGCACACCCACCACAGCGACCTCTGCATGAGTCTGCAACTGTGCCTCACAATGGCTTTGAGTGCTGTCACAAGTGTCTCCTGCTCCAACACCGGAGCGGAGGAGGAGAGGGGGACAAAGAGAGAGAGGGGGAGAGAAAGAGATGGGGGAGAGAGGGGGAGAGAGACAGATAGAGATAGAAAGAGGTGGAGAGAGGAGGGGGTAGGTGTGAAGGACCTGCGCAGGTTTCAGATACCTCTCCTCTGGTTGTGTGAGTGTGAAGAGCATTGGCAGCTGAGGAAGTGAACGCATTGAAAATTCAAATGTAGCTGAGTGCGGCTGGCAGTCCTCCCCGTGAGTGTGAGCTGGAGTTCTAAAGCGCTGCCGCTGTGTGCCACATGTGGAAGGAGAGCAGAGGGGCACACGCTGGTAGCCTGGCAAACTCCAGATTGATAATACAGCTCTAATAAGGTTAGCTCCGGAATATCGATCGGGAATAGAACCCACTGAAATCATTCACGAGGGAACTCTCTAAATGAAAGTGTAGCATCAGACCCACACTTTTTACCCTTGCTACCATTTAAATGTTTGTTTTTGTTTCTTTTTGTCAGATAATGGTCGGCACGAGTCCACGCCAAAAGTTGTGTGGGTTTGTAGAGATCAGCCGGAGCCGTACACGATAGATTCTCTCTCAAACCTGGCGGAAATCCAGCTTCAATTTGACTGTATTTAACGGCATTAAAAAATAGCTAACAAAAATAAGTCTTAAATAGCTTTTTTCCAGGCGCTACTTTTTGAATCCACAGCTGCTCATGGGTAGAAAATGTAAGCGAGGCCGTCTATCTGCGCCATAGACTCTTCAACCACCACTCAGCCACACACCGCACTCATACGATGGCAAGGTGGGTGAAGTGTCTTGCCCAAGGACACAGCAGTGCACTGGTCTCAGCTGGGATTGCACTGCTGACCTTTGGGTATAGGGTGAATGCTCTTACCACTGAGACACTACCAGTCTAAGTCACAGCACAGTTTTATGTAAAATTATGCATTTGCATGACGTGCAAATGGTGCTGGTTTAGTCCTACTTCAGGCCTGGTTCAGTCCTGGTTTA
>KN469735.1:0-11264 GCA_000787095.1 Periophthalmodon schlosseri
CCCTCACCTATGGTTATGAGCTTTGGGCAATGATCGAAAGGACAAGATTACAGATACAAGCAGTCGAAATGAGTTTCCTCCTCTCTCCTTTAGAGATAGGGTGAGGAGCTCAGTCACACGAGAGGAGCTCGGAGTAGAGCCGTTGCTCCTCCATGTCGAGGGGAGCCAGCTGAGGTGGCTCAGGCTTCTATTCCAGATGCCTCCTGGACGCCTTCCTGGAGAGGTGTTCTGGGCACATCCCACCGGGAGGAGGCCCCGGGGAAGACCCAGGACACGCTGGAGGGATTATGTCTCTCAACTGGCCTGGGAACGCCTCGGAATCCTCCTGGAAGAGCTGGAGGAAGTGTGTGGAGAGGGAAGTCTGGGCCTCCCTGCTTAGACTGCTGCATCCGCGACCCGGCCCTGGATAAAGCGGAAGAAAATGGATAGATGGATCTTTACAGAAGAACTATTATGCAAAATTGACCTTTATAGCATTAGCTTTCTCAAAGTTGTATTTTGATTGATTCATGCTTGTTTGAGTAGTTCTGTATTGTCCTGTATTTGAGTCTTAAGTGCTTGGAAAATGTCTGTTTTCACCTACACTCTATCCCCGCCCACATCACTGTTCTTAGTTGCTATTATTTTAAAAATGAAGATTCAGACACAATGTTCAGAACCCATTCTTAAAAAATAAATTCAACACATAAATGAAAATACGCTTCTTGGTACTATGAAGATTCAGGGCTCCTCAAACTCTACCTTTTTGAACAGGAAGTCAATGATCCCATTTCTATTATTAAACCGTTTTGGATCAGTATCGTAGTTTATAATGAACAAATGTAAATTGGTGATCCATGCATCTTTCAGTAACTTAACAATCTCTTCCAGGCCCTATTCGAACCCTCCTTGTGGTTAGCTGTATGATTCTGTCCAATGCTCAGCCGTCAAGCCTACATCACCCAGGCTCCCAATTCTCCATAAATATACAAAAATATGATACAAAACAATACACTACAACTTGACAAACATGATGCAATGTGTAGTTTCATTAGCCAGATGCAGGTTTATTGTGTTGCGACAGTGCTCTGAAGGTGGAGTGACTTAGCATGGGGAGTAAAGAGAGAGGAGACTCAGAGTGCCAAAAACAAAAGTGAAACTTATTCAACATTTGAATATATTGTTTTTGGCAAATATAGCAATTTCAAAACAATAAAAGGAAACACAGTGATCTAAATATGTTATTTGTTAGCAGTTAATACCCCATAGAAGTGTAATGCCCCCTCTTTAATAATAAAATTAATGAAAGTAGTAAAATTTTATCTTCTTGTCAGTCAAAATTGAGACTAAACTTGTGAATCCAGATATCACATGACTCTGAGCCCGGCGAGTCGTTCTGATGAAGCCCTTCTAATTTGGTTATACTTTATTAATGTCACTGCGCCTCCACATTAATCGCGTTAGGCCACCCCTGACAGCTAGCATACGCCGTTAGCCGTCTGCGTGAGACAATCAGATGGGACACATTTTAAACATGCATCATTATCGCGGTGGGTCGCTCCGGTTTGCCCCCGCGCTCCTCTCTGCTCCCAATCCAAACTCATTAATATGCAAACGTATTCAAATCAGATTGTAATTAAGCAGCGACTGAGTGGGAAGCCTTTTCATGTTAATTTATGATAAACTGTATTTTTGATTGAGACGGATACTAGCGAGCCTGACCTGCATGCAGACAGAACCCCATCTGAGAGGCGCTATAGAAAAACCCGACCAAAAAAACACACAAAGTTATTTCACGGCTGATTGTCGTCATGGAGGAGTAATAAAGATCTATTTGAATAATGTTTTCCTGCTGGGGCCATGATGAGAAACATTTGTGGTGTCTTTTCTTAAAGAGCCCATATTACGCTATTTTCTGATAATGTTGTTATAATGTTTCCTCATCACAAACATATCTGGAGTTGTGTTGTGTTTCATTCACACATGTTTAACACACAAATCCTGCATATTTAGGCTGAGTTCCTCTCTCAAACAGAAAACACTCTGTTTCACCTTCTGATGTCATGTGGTAATACAGGAAGTCCTCCACTGTGTTTTTAAAATCTATACACCTTCACTGGAATTATTTGGATGATTTCAGCCCTGGAATTGCCCATCTATACTGAACAAAGGTAAAAGGTAGCTGTTAATTTGAAAACTACTGCGTCATGACATCATAAGGTGGAACAGAGCATTTTGAGATGCAGACTAAGGATTACTCAAATATGTGAATGAAACAAAGCACCACTCTGGGTATGTTTTTGAGGAGGCAACAGCAAAAGCTCACGAGAATCAATCTTGTGTAATATAGGACCCTTAAGTGTGTACTATAATGGAAGACAAAGCAGGTAATTGTAAAGTTTAACCTCAAAATATAATCAGAAAAAGGGAAAAATTATGTTGATCTTAAAATTTATTCAGTAGGAGTTTTTGAGCATAAAAAGTCACATTCTGCCGAGAGAAACAGTGTAAATTAGGTTAAAAACAACAGCTACTTCATGGAGATACAGGGGTCAAGTTAAAGAAGTACTTTTCTGGTGGTGGGTCTGCTACTTGCTGTTTGCATGGAGATGTTGTTGCATTGCTTAGAATGTTTAACAGTATGGCTTTAAACCTGTCTAGGCCTATCACCATGGAAACAAGCTGATGACAGCGTCAGGCCAAGTTACACGTCTGATTTGTTTATCAAAGTAAGACTGAGTAATAAAAACATCTGTAATTAACTAGGTACAGCGACTCAAAACGTACTTCAGAACATTTAGAGTAATAAGAAATCCTCCCCTCTCCTCCTCCTCCTCCTCCTCCCCCTCCTCCCCCCTCCTCCCCCCTTCACCTTTCCTCTTATTAGAGCTACACTTATTACACATTACAGAGGAGACAGAATCATCTTCCTTTCCTCCCTCCTCCTCCTCCTCTTTCTCTCTCTTTTCTTCCTCCTCTCTCCATCCCTCTCTGCCTCCTTCCCTCTCTCTCCCTCTCTCTCTTCTTCCTCCTCTCTCTCTCTCCCTCCCTCTTTCTCTCTCTCCCCCTCCTCCCCCCTTCACCTTTCCTCTGATTAGAGCTACACTTATTACACATTACACAGAGGAGGAGGAGGAGGAGGAGGGTAAGGAGGATTATTGGCTCAGAACAATGAAGTCGTCTCATATGGTCCAAAGGGCAGCACCTCTAAATAGACTTTGAATACACAGTTACTTTAAGACACGGGACATATTTTATTATTTGAGTCAACAGTGAGAAATATGAAGTATGAAGAGAGGATCATAATGGGAGTGTGAATGTGTGCGTAGGCATTTGAAAGCAAAAGCCTACGTTTTTGTTGTTTTCAAATTAACTTAAAACAACTTAAACAAGTATTTTCGTAATAGTAGTAGTTCATAAGTTGATACTAAAACTAGTATCGAAACGAGATACTCATTTGACCAGGTATCGATACTAAAAAAGTTACATTCACAGGACAGAAATGAACCTTTCGTAAATAGCTTTAGAATGATCTTGAGTTGTATCAGAACAAATATAAGACCACATAGACTAATATACGCCCATGGACCACTATGGAACCTACCTGGACGACTGAGGGATTACACAGATATAAGGCCACATGGGAATATAAAAGAAAGTACTATGATTTAATCGCATTATTTTGTCTAACTTTTTTATTATTATTATGATTATCATTGTGGTATTGCAATCAATATTGAGTATCAAGTCTATTCCTTAGTATCTAAATTGAGTTTGAAATTTTAGTATCGTGACAACACTAAGTAGTAGTAATAATGGTTGCCTTGTAGTAGCAAATCAATAAATCTTTGTAATTACTGAGGAGATTTACTAGCACAAAGACCTAAGACCTATTAGCTAAATGGTGTATTGTTTCTTAAAGAGGGGGATTATGCAACATTTATTTATTTATTTATTTATTTTATTTTGAGAGCTTTCTATCATGTTATAAAATTGTTCCCTCATCGAAAACATGCCTGAAGAGGTTTTAGATGTCATCCATCGACCCATAACGATCTCTCCCGGGCCATATTCCAACCCTCCTTACTCCTGTAAGATGCTGTACAACGCTCAGCCCACAATCCTACATCACCCATGCTCCCACACGACAATTCTCCATAACTATACTACAGCATGATACAAAACTGTACACAACAACTTCAGAAACCTGATGCGATGTGCAGTAGTTTCATTAGCGGTATGCTGATTGTGTTGTGATGTCACTCTGAAGAGGGAGTTAAACACGTTAATACATTGTTAAATTAGAGGCACACTCAAATCAGAGTAACCTATTCTATTACTGATTTTGTTGATCAAATTTAGGTGTCAAGGTAATACTGTGTTGCAGAGATGGTGTTTGGCAATGATAACTGCTTCTGCAATATGATTAAATGGTTAAATTTGTTGCATATTTGGAAAGGCAGAGACAACAATAGGAAAAGCAGGAAGTAAAGCTGACAAGAAGTCATGTGACTCATATGAAATGTGAGAGACGTCATGTGACAAACAGATGTGATAAATAACAAGTTCAAAACAATGACGCACAGAGAGAAAGGGAGAGACAGAGAGAGAGGAGAAGGAGAGAGAGAGAGAAAGGAATGGGAGAGGAGAGAGGGAGATAGAGAGGAGAGGGAAGAGAGAGGGAGAAAAGATAAAGAGGAGGGGAAGAGAGTTGAGGCAGGAGAGAGAAGGGAGAGGAGGGAAAAGGAGGAAAAGTGAGAGAGCGAGAGAGAAGAGATGGAGAGGAAGGAGAAGTGGCAGAAAGGAGGAAGAGAGAAGATTGAAAAAAGTAAAGGAAGAGAAAAGAGGAGAGAAGAGGAGGATAGGGGATGAAGAGAGAAATTGAGAGAGACGAAAGAGGGGGAGAGAAAAGGGGAGGAGAAGAGGACAGAGAGAAGAGAAGGATGAAAGAGGAGGAGTAGAGAGTGAAAGAGAGAGCTGAGGAAAACAGGAGAGAGAGAAAGGAGGAAAAGGGAGAGAGGTGGAGGAATGGGAGATGAGACAAAGTTATAGTATGTAGAGAAGTGGAGTGAGTGAGGGGCAGAGAAGGAAGGGAGAAGACAGGAGAGATCAAAGGAGAGTGAGGAAGAGAGAGAGAAAAATAGAGAGAAGAGAGAGCAGACGATACTATAGATGCGTGGGCTTATAGATAGAGTAACAGTGCCCCCTAGAGAAACACGAGAGAAAGAGTGCGAGGAGAGAGAGATGAGACAGAGTTGTGGAGAGGGGAGCCGAGAGAAAGGAGAGAGAGAGAAGTAGATGATACTGTTTACATGTGGGTTTATAGATGGAGCAGCAGTGCCCCCTGTCTGTCACAATCAGTGTTGTATCAGTTACATCAGTTATAGTTTGGGGAAGTTAAAGGAGACAGGAGTTGAGAATAGAAGGGCTGATCAGAGGTGCTGTCCATGGTCCTGAAAGTGAAAACCAGCACATTTAGGCGTCTCCTATAGGACGGTTATCATGAATTATAGAGGCCGTCTGCACTGCACAGAAAAAATGTTAAATGTTCATACTGTATAAACTCTGTATTTTCTCCCTGTGTCTTCATCAGCTAAGATAGTCCTGACCAAGATCTGGAGATGAGTCCCACCGCTCCTGACAGGTTCAACGCAGAGACACGGAAGGATGGGTCACGTGTTCAATTATTATTTTAAATGTATTTTATATTTTATTGGTTTTAACTTTACGCTCTTGTTCGATTAGATTATAAGAGATTTGATTCGAATGTTTCTCTGACTAGTCTGCGGCATTAGCTCAGTTGGTAGAGCGTTTGTCCACTGATCCGAAGGTTGGTGGTTTGAATCCCACTCTTGACATAAACATCATTGGTCGAGCAGTCAGATCCACTGACCCACAGGTTGGTGGTTCAATTCCAACTCCCACAGATGAATGCCGTTGTCCTTGGCCAAGATACTTTACCCATGTGACCCCCAGTGTCTGCGTACACTGGTGTGTGAATGGGTGAGTGGTTCCTTGATATAAAGCGTTTGAGTGCCTTGAAGGTAGAAAAGCACTATATAAAAATGAGACATTTACCACTAGTCTATAGCTGGCAGGGACATAACCAGTTCTCCCAAACAACAAAATAATTATGAACAATTTAACAATCTTATCTCGCTTACGTGTTAATCTTTGTCCACAAAAGACCAAGGTTTGAGAACCCCTAATCTAGCCTTTAGCCTATAAAATGTGCCATATAGATTTAGCTTATTTGGTTTTCCCCATGAGAGTACAACGTATTGTGTTAAGTAAATGTAACTCCTCACACTAATACCATATGTGACACTGCCTTCCTCCTCCTCATCCTGCTCTTCCTCCTCCTCTGCCCCTCCAGCTCAAATCCTCTCCTCTTTTTCCCTCTTTTTCCCTCTATCCCTCCCGCTGTGAGACCAGAGCCCTGTCCGAGTCTCTCTCTCTCCATCTCATTACTTCCTGATTTGTTTTCTCTTGTATCCAATAAACTTCCAATTCAGCGCCCAATCAGTCACCTCCGCAGCCAATCACAGCGCAGGAAACCGAATCTAAAGAACGCGATACCAAAATGAGGTTTAAGACAGAAAACCAGCCCATGTGAAGGATCTACGCAGGTAATACAGCAGGACCACGCTGTTTCGGTCGATGAATGGACAATTTGAAAGAATTTGTGGAGATGGGAGTCGTTTAGGCAAAGCTGATGAAAATGCCCCTTGCTGGTGAAGTCTGGGCACATATTCAGCTGGTTTGGTTTGTGTTGATCAGTGGAATTTTGAAGGCAGATGAGATAGAAAGGTGGGATCAAATTGCTGTTGGCTTTGTTCAGGGTTTAGCAAAAGGAATCATGTTTAGTCCACCCAGCCCAAGATTAGAAGGACATACAAAACCCCCAGGTAGGACTGTACCAGTTAAAGCTAACCAACTTAGACCACACTTTTTGCTAATCACGGTTTTTCCATCTCTCTCCCCTCTGTCTTTCTCCTCCTCCTCTCTCCCTCGCGTCCTTGGTTGTAATTGAGCAGTAGCTGGGTGGTGGCGTCTCTCTCTCTATCTCCTCTCCTCCTCTCTTCTTCCTTTCTTCTAGCTCTCCTCTCCCTCTCCTCCTCTATCCTCTCTCTGTCTTTCATTGGTTGTAATTAGCCTGAGCAGTTGCTGGGCTCTCCCCTCTTTCTCCCTCTTTCTCCCTCTCTCTCCCTCTCTCTCCCTCTCTCTCCCTCTCTCCCTCTCCATCCCTTTCTCCCTCCTCTCCTTCTCTCTTCCTCTCTCATTCGTTGTAATTAGCCCGAGCCTGTGCCTCTCTCTCCCACTTTCCCCTCTCTTCCTCATTTCTTCCCTCTCTCCTCTCCCCCCACTCCTCCTCTCTTCCCCCTCTCTCTTCCCTCTCTCCTCTCGTCGGTTGTAATTAGCCCGAGCATTGGCTGGGTGGTGGGGGTGCCTCATTTGCATGGCTGGAGTTAATTGCGGGAGCGGAGCAGGTGTATGGCAATAATGATCATCACACATGACACTCACCTGTGACCCGCAGTAGTGCATGAGGGGCGCGCACGAGGATCAGAGTGCACGGGGATCAGAGTGCACGAGGAGGAGAGCTAAAATGTATAAAATGACCACACACCTGACACAGACCGCTACCTGCTGAGCTGGTTTTGAAATTTGATACATTGGAAGAAAAGCTATTTTTGACTGCACTGGGTTGTTTCTGGCCAAAAGATGAGGAGTAAATAAAGGTGCAGTATGAAACTTTTCTGGTGGATAGGAAA
The DNA here is from genome assembly GCA_000787095.1 of Periophthalmodon schlosseri. Taxonomy (NCBI): domain Eukaryota; kingdom Metazoa; phylum Chordata; class Actinopteri; order Gobiiformes; family Gobiidae; genus Periophthalmodon; species Periophthalmodon schlosseri. Next base: position 7,755 of record KN469735.1, read on the forward strand.
TCTGCCTGTCTCCATGGAGAATATTGTTGCTTTGCTTGGAATTTTTACAGTATATATCCTTTAACTTATCTATCTTTATGTAAATGTCAGGTGATGTCACCAGGCCAAGTCACAGGTCAGATTTGTGAAAGAGGAGAGTGCACGAGGGGAAGAGTGCATGAGGGGCATGCACGTGACTCAGACTCACCTCACTCATGTCCTGGGGAATTACTTATTTAATATTCAATTCTTGATCTGACGTCTACCAAATTTGAATTTGTATTATTCACGAAGTTAATGGTGCACGATGTAACTTTTTTGGTCTGCCACTTTCTGTAATGTTCCACACTATGGCATTAAATATAAGATAAGAGAATCTTTATTAGTTCCACACTGGGGAAATTTCAGTGTACAAGAACAGCAGAAGAATTGGAATATGCAGTCAAAGAAAAATATACCTTAAATTTAACCTTTTAACTACAATATAAAAAAATACACAGAATTCGCACAGAATAAAGATACAAATGAAGTAAAAATAGTGTCTATAAAAATATATACAATGCTGTGCAACATGTCCATCTCAACAGAGACAAGCAGATGATGCCACCAGGCCAAGTTACAGGTCAGATCTGTGGAGAGGCGACCCCGCTCACAGAAAGAATGCATGTTTTTTTTAAGCAATATAAACACCTGTGATTGAATCAATGCGAGATAGATAAGTTTAATGCCATAGTATGAAACATTCCAGGGAAAGCAACAACATCTCCACGGAGACAAGCAGGTGGCAGATCCTCCACCAGAAAGGTTACATGGTGCAACTTTAAATATAGGTATACTAGACATTGTCCTAGTCCAGTCTCAGTTGTGATTGTACTGCTGTATTTAAACCAATAAGAGCACATGTTACTACTATTGCTCTTCATCTGATGTTATAAATTCCAAGTGTTCCTCAAGGTTCCTTGGCAGATGGTGGTTTTCCTGCTTCTCATCAAAGGAACGCTGGGATTGTTTCATGTGAGGCCACTAAAGGTTACGTTCCCTTGTCATCAAAACCATTCTACCTGCGATTCTCTGTCTCTTCAATCAAACATGTTTCACCATCTCTGGTTTTTCAAAGGACTTTTAAAAAACGTTTTCAGCGTAGCATCTGCTGTGTCTGTGGACCAAAAGGCTGCACGCAGACTGATCGCAAACGAAGTCGCAATTTGAACAGACGCAATTAGCAAATCACAAAGGCTGAAATTTTTGAAGTACCATAATGTCCTCCACAAACAAACAAATCTCCTGCCATATTCTGCATAAAATCTGCTAACCCTTGTAGTTAAGATCAGTACAAACATGTTCTGAAATGTGATTCTTATCAGTTTGTGAACTTTGAACCGAATCCTATTATTAAATCATCACAAATCACAAATTTAATTCCAATGCTTGTCAGAAAAATCGTGATTAGAAATCATTACCAAATAGTTCAGCCCTAGTGGACATTTTAGTTTTTCCCAAAGTAAAATAAATGCGAAATAAATGTATGTAAATGCGTAGAATGTCCACACACCTGACACAGACAGTTACCTTCTGAGCAAGAAAGATGGAAAGTAAATAGCTGTGTTCTGTAACTTTTCTGTTGGATGGTCTGCTACCTGCTTGTATCCATGGAGACAAGCAGGAGGCGCTACCAGGCCAAATTACAGGTCAGATCTTTTGAGGAGCAACCCCATACAGTAAGAATGTATGCATTTCAAGTTTGTTTTGTAGCAATAAAAACGTAATACTTTTAATGCCAAACTGGAAAAAACCATATGGCAAACCCTCCACTAGAAAAGTTACATACTGCACCTTTAAATATACTTGCTATATAATAAAATACAATAGTTCAGTGCACTTTATTTTTTAAGCTTTTTGAATAAATTATTTGGCTACATTTTCAAACTGTTTATTTTTAAAATGTAGTTTATTTCCCTGAAACTCCTGTGTCTAAAGGTTTGTGGCATTTAAAAAAATTAACCTTACATAAAAAATCTGCATATTTGAATATATAATTCTTCTGTCAGTTTGTTGAAATGTCCTCTTGCTAGTTTCATCATCACTGGCAGCTTTTATTGTCAAAGATCCTCTCTTGACTTGATGCTCTGGCGCCCTTTAGTGAAACATATGCCCTTTCTCCTCCAATCACCTCGTTTTTCATCAGATCTGTCACTGCTCTAACCACATCTGAAAGCTCTCCCCCGGGACCCGCCCAGTGTCGCCCGCCTCCTGCCCCCAGAACAGGCCTCTATCCTGGGCCGGCTTTCTCTGGCAGATCCCTGAAGCTCTGGCGCTTCTCTGGCTCGGCTCCAGTCAGTTTAAACATTTCCTATTTGATTTAGAGGCCAACTGTTGTCCCCTCTGTCTCTAATGGACTGAAATGGGTGCACCTGTCTGTGCCTGTCGTTGCTCCTGTCAGTCGAATGGGTTTTGGCATTTTGGGGGAGTTGGCAGGAGGTCGGCTGTTTGCGTTTCAACACGTTGTGATTTATGATGCTTTCAGTCATTAAAGAGATTAGCCCTGGGCAAAGGATGAGATTGTAACCGGAGATCGAACAGTCACAGGGCGTTTGCAGATTAAGGGGACTGCAAGAAGATGTAAAAGATATTATTTATGAGTTTCAATCGCAGTGTCAGTAACAAGCTGTGGGTGGAGATAGGGGGTAGGTGAAAACAGGAATTTTAGCATTCCAACCTGTAATTCAGGACAATACAGGTTTACTCAAACATGCATGAATCAACTGAAATACAACTCTGAGAAAGATAATAATGGAAAACCATTATAACATGGTTAAAACTTCATAAAAGTTGATTTTACACATAGCTCCTTTAAAGATACATGCTGAGAGAAGGTAATTTGAGCTTTAAAAACATGGAGGACAGGGTGGGACGGGGGCTGTGTCCTAAAGTCCACACTATTCCCTACTAAGGACTATTTAGGGGTCACGCATTTTTTGTGCTATCTGAATGTCCAGTGGGTGAAAAATTAATGCACTCAAAATTTCCCACAATGCAATGAAACCAGCCAACACTAACGATTGTGAGAGTCGAAAAAACAACAGCGGACAGCGACGGGTTATTAACGCGACTGAATGAAAGCAGATATTATTATTTTGTTTTTTTCACCCAGCCACTAAGACTCACCTGACCCACAGCGAGGAGAAAGCAGCAGCCACCTGCAGCCAGGTGTTGTCAGAAACATCTGGCTGAAATTAGGGCAGTCCTGTGTGATGTCACCAACTACTGGAAATTTCACTGGCCACTGGAAGCAGCACAAACGTAGAGTTAGGCATTTCGACCTCAAAGCTGCAAATTTACTAAGTTTGCACTAAACTTGCCAAAAAATGACTAGGAACAGTAGATGATGCTATTAAAACATCATATACACAGTTTAGTAGCGAAAAAAGGGATTTGGTGTTTAGTTCAACTTTAATGAATCAAAATACAGCCTATATGTTTGATGATAAATATGATTATTGGTATGGTTAAAAATTGTATGGAGGAGTTACC
>KN469736.1:3338-14028 GCA_000787095.1 Periophthalmodon schlosseri
CTCTCCCTTCATATTTATCCCCCTCTCTTTCCATCAATCCCTCTCTCTCCTTGTCTCCATCACCACCCTTACCTCTCTCACTTTCTTTCTTTCTTTCTTTCTTTCTCCCTTTCTCTCTCTCCTTTTACACACAACCCGTTTACCTTTGGTTCACATTTTGTCTGCTCTCGGGCCCTAAGTCTCTATATCCAGGTGTGAAGTTTGCTCTGTTTTTTTTCATTAGCGTGTGGATTGAAAGGAGATGGGGGCCGCCGCGCCGGGGGCCCGTGGAGCTGTGATGAGTTCATGCATTTGAAAAGGGCCTTTGTCGCGCGGGAATTAGCACTCTACACATGCACCGCTCCAAAGTGCACTCCGCGTCATCTGAGTCAGAGCCTAGAGACTGGGATCTGAGATAATGTGTATTAAAAAAAAGCCAAATACAAAAAAAAAAAAGGTAAAAGTAGCATAGAGACGAAAGAGTGGATTCGCGTGGTAGTACAACGTTCTAAACTGCCGAGAGTTTAAAGGTCGTGTATTACGCGCAATCGACTCGTGAGCGTTAAGTCGTGTTATGACGTTGTTACCTTCTCGAAAAACATACCTGGAGTTGTGTTTTGTTTCATTCCCACATGTTTCAGTAACCTGTTATTATTAGTCTGTCTGCATCTCCAAAGCTCAAAATGCTCTGTTCCACCTTGTGATGTCATGAAGCGGTAGTTTTCAAGTTAACAGCTACATTTATTGTGTTGTTGTTTGATAGAAATTGGCAATTCCAGGGCTGAAATTATCCAAATGATTCTAGTGAAGGTGTGTGGAGTTTAACAACACAGCGGAGATCTTCCTGTTTTACCACATGACATCACAAGGTGGAACAGAGTGTTTTCTGTTTGAAAGAAGAACACAGCCTAAATATTCAGGGTGTGTGTGTTAAACATGTGTGAATGAAACAAAATGCAACTCCAGGTCTGTTTTTGACGAGAAAACATTATAATAGATTAGAAAATAGTGTAATAACGGCCCCTTAAAGCTACAGTATGTAACTTTTTAGCCAAAAAATAGACAAAAAAAAAAAAAAAGTTTGTTTGTTTTTGGGTTGGTTTGTGTGTGTGTGTGTGTGTGTGTGTGTGTGTTTATTGCACTGACAAACTTGCATCCTTGCTGTGAGCAGGCTTGCATCTCCACAGACCTGACACTTTCCCTTTTCTTTCTCTCTCTCTATCCATTCCCTTTCACCCGCTCTCTCTATCTTTCCCCCCGCCTATCTTACTCTCCTCTTCCTATCCCCGACTCTCTCTATTCCTCTCTCTTATTTTATTTCCCCTCTCTCCCCTTTCTCTCTCAAAGTCCCCACTTTGCCCCTTTTCTCTCTCTCTCTCTCTCTCTCTGCTCAGCTCCTTTCTCTCCTGTGTCCATCCTTATAACTCTCTCTCTTCCCACTCCATCCTTATTTTTCTTTATTTCTTGCAGAATGTTCTGAAGTTTAGTTCTAACTTTCTATTTCCATGGAATCGTGCAGGTGACGTGCCACCTCCAGAAACATACATACTATACCTTTAAAGAAGACATTACATTTTATTCTGGTATTTGGGAAGAAACTCAATAAAATCACAGATGTAGATGATTTTTTTTTTTTTTTTCACTTTAAAACACAATATTGATCTAAATTGCCTTAATATAGAGCTGATCGTATTATGCAAAATCAATTTTTTGAGCTTTCTACCATGTTATAATCATCAAAAACATGCCTGAAGGGGTTTTAGATGTCAGCCATGAATGTTTGAGTAATTTAGTGATCTCTCACAAGCGCTATTCAAACCCTCTTTGTTGTTAGCAGTACGATCCTATCCAAAGCTCAGCCCTCACAAGCCTACGTCACACCCACGCTCCCACGCTTCCATTTTCCCGGTGTGCGTTTTGCGTAATAATTACAATGTTTTTCGCAGTGTGCCACTTTAAAACGGCTTCTCATTCTCGAACTGCTACCCAGAACTAGACACAGCGAAACGCCTTCAGCCACCGTGAGGGACGGCGCGCAGAGACAATTTTAAAGTGCTTGAGTCAGGACTTGAACCGTTGACCTTAGAAGTGGTGTGGTGTATCCAATACGCTGCTACCACACGGACGAGCCTGGACTTTTGGAGCTGTTGGTTTCAGGTTGGCTTCGTCGCTACCACAATTTCAACTCATGTCAGCTGAGAAGAACACTGCATGCTGGGTATTAAAACTGTCAAGAGCATGTCCTGAGCGGGATTCGAATCACAGCCTTCAGTGTGTCCAATGTGTTACCCATCACACCAGTTGGGGGTTACTTATCTTTCACTCAATAATTGGTCAAGTCTCTCTGGACTTTGCCAATGCCCTACATGACCCTCAACGAAAAGTTTGAACCCATAACTTGAAATCTGGTCGTCTCGTTTGCGGACCTGTCACAATAACAGATTCTGAAGTGTGGTATATCGCTGAAGTAAATATAGATGATAAACGATAATACTGAAACAAATTTCTGCCACGGACACAATAACCCAATAGCAGATTTAAACCACAAAAACTATTCTAAATGCGCAATATCGTTGGCAATAATAAATAGCGGAATGAAACGCTTTGCATCTGTAATGAGCCACAGAAGTTATAAATTCAAGCTTTTACGGCTTAAATCTTACCGTATTGCCAAAAAATAACCAAAACATTCCCGGTAGTGCAATGTAAATGTACACACGATAAAATATATGAACCTATATGATACAAAAACATGCCTGAACAGGTTTTAGATGTTAGATGTTAGATGTTGAGATAGCGCTCTGAAGGAGGAGTGACTGCGAGAGCAAAGGGAGGGGTGACTCCGAGCACCAAAAAACGAAAGCGAAACGTATCAGCGGATATAGCGTTTTCAAAACAATAAAACATAACGCGGCGATCTAAGTACGTTACGTGTCAGCAGTTAATACTCCCATGATAAAACACCGCCCCTCTTTAAGTCATTAGATCAATATTGCGGTTTTGGATGTGCAAAATATAACCTAATGATCCATGAGGGTCATTGATTACGACTATATAGCAGACATACGCACGATATGACTTCTTTAACACAACCCTAACATCCCCATTTGAGTTTTCGCCAAAGCTGACTCTCGTCCAAAGTCGTCCCTTTAGCCAAATGGACTCTAATAGGAACTAAAATTTCATGCCGCACAAGACCTCACAAAAATACTTCTAATATCGCTAAGAAAGCTGCCCCCATCAACATTCAATTTGGCTTTAAAGACTGAGAGTGCCTCCTTATCGTAAATAGAAAATCTGTGTGGAGAGAATCCATTAGCGCGCAGGGGTTTTGATAGAGAGCAGGACTGATGAGCTGGACAAAAAACCGGCACAGAGGACAGAGGAGGATGAAACCTCTCTCTCGCTCTTTCTCTGTCTCTGTCGATGTCTCTTGCTCCCTCTCTCGCTCCCTCTCTCGCTCCCTCTCTCGCTGCCTCTCTTAGACTCCTGTCGGTAAATGAAAAAGGTGAGGCGTTTTCACAAGCTACTGCTGAGTTGCCGTTCGCTGCATTATTTGGTTCTTTTGAGGCGTCACGCGATTAGAGCGCTCCTGGGGCTGGGCTAAAAGAGGGAGGGATGAAAGACTTTGAACGGCTTGAGTTTGGATTTCGTAAACATCGCCTATATGGCATCAGATACGAAGTAAGTTCAAATATTGATTTTAGTGATAACACACAGTTTCACATAAATAAAAAATAAGATTTCTATGAGGTAAAAGTTGTTTCATTTTTTGGAACCAACTCTGTCACGACCACAGACTGTCTAAAGAAGTGGATTAAGGGAATGTGACGTCACCCGTGGCGTTCGGCTCCAGTCAAATGAAGCTCATCGAGGCTAGAGCAGTTATGGGGTGAATTTGGAGCCGAGTTGCATATTAGGAATTTCGATTATCATAGCAACCAAAGAACCAATAGGTGAAGGTGAAGGTAACGCCGGTTCCTTAGCAACGCTGTCAATCAAACCTGTTGCTAACGCTAGCGGGAGCGACCTCGGGGAAAGAAGGCGCCTGATTTGCCTGTTACGAATGTTCATATCTTGAGTTACGGACACGACAGCGTAATAAAAAGACCAGAGCGGGATCGTGTAGAGGGGTTAATACGAACATTTTAAGACCAAAAACGGCGAGCCCGACAGCAGCAGTTACAGAGAGAGGGGTGACAGTTTTCCGATGTAAAGTGAATTGGGAGCAGAATCGATGGAGCCAGAAGTGCGCCCATGATCGCTTCCTATTTGGAACGTGGCGGCTAGCGGGTTAGCTATGCCCGTTTATATACAGTCTATGGTAACGACAGGCATGCATCTGCCGTACAGCCGTTTCACGCGTTCCAATTTGCAACGAGTGCATGTGTCAGGGATGTGTCTGGATTATTAATAATGTTTTGGTTTTTTTTTTCTTTCAAAGTACCGCACTTAATTAAAACACCATATTTAACTAAATGTTTAATAGATGGCGCTGTGGTGAAACGTGGTTGTGTTCGCAGTTTGCATGTAGCCTCGCAGAAATACAGAGACAGAGCCTCAGCTGGGTGCGAACTCTCCTCCAGTCCTCTCCCTTTCCTCTTCCACTCATCCTTCACTCCTCTGCTCATCCTCTGCTACTGTATTCTCCAGTCAAACAAGTGCTCCGCAGTCATATTGTGAAAAGAATTGTGAAAGTAAAGGCGCAGAGGCGTTGTGCGCTGGCTTTTGTATACGTCCCACGGCTTTAATTCACGAAACAAACACTGATTATGTCCAGGACAGGCGCAAGCAAAACTAAAATCCTACAAATAAAGTGTTGGCCGGCTAAATTGGCTGGTGTTGAGGTCCGTCTCTGTTTTTGGGTTGACCAGAAACAAGGAAATGAAAGGTTCCATCTTGATACAATAGAGAGCCATTGGAAGCAGACTGTTTTTTTATGGCTATAAGTAGCTAGTACAAAATCAGTCATACCTGAGATAAAAAAAAACCAAAACAGTTTAGTGCTTTGTTTGGCATGTTTGTTTTAACACGAACAAACCATGCTTATTGTCTGATTGGTTCATTTGGGCTTAGCTGAAATCGGGGAGACAGAATACGGCTCTAGACTCATGCGTCTTACTTAGCCTTTTTTGCTAAAATAGGCCAAAGTACGTCCATCTGCATCGCTAAGTTTGGGTGCTTTCCCTCAAACCACAACGCTGCTCTGTGATTGGTCTGAACCCCTGGTTAACCGGGCATGCCATAGCACCGTGAGAATTCATTTTGCAAGACAGATTATCAGATTATCTAACCCTAACCTCAACCCTTGCTCCTTGGTTGTTGAGTTTGTTTGTGGTCAGATATGGAGCACACTTGTCTAATCTGTTTATTCATTTCTTACTCGACAATTTCAAAAAATCACACCTCTGGGATATCTCCAGTTTAATTTTAACCGAGCGCCCCCACTCCCCAACACACACGCACACACACGCACATATTTAGACGGTGACAGAGCACAATGGCCGCTGCGGGCCTTTCCTCTTTTATCCAAATCTTGTGTCAGCTGCAGCTCCTCGTCTCCGCAGAGCCTCCACAAATTATCTTAAATAACCCAGAAACTTTGCCTCTAACTGCTCTTTGTCACCAGAACAATGATCTCATCTGACAGCACAGGTGACCAAAAAGGAGGGCACCCCAGGCTATGCGGCGGGAGATTAGTCACTGAAAATCTGCATGTAAACTTGGCTCGGAATGACAAATGTGCTGATTATAATGTTTTGTAAAGCACTTTTCAAAGTAGAATTTTGTCCTTATCCATTCAGTGCTCGGTCTCTGTCTGAATGCTGCAAAGGGAACAGTGTTTGCCAAAGTCATTCCGATTGCCACAAAATCACAAACACAAGTCACAAATATACAAATATTGTACATAGGCAAGGTGGGTGAAGTGAATAATGCATTGGATTTACATTGCACCTTTCAAGACACCCAAAGCCCTTTACAGTGCATTACTCACTCACTCCATAGTTGGTGGTAAGGTACTATCGTAGCCACAGCTGCCCTGGCGCAGACTGATGGAAGTGAAACTGCATCTGCACCACTGGCCCCTCTGACCACCACCAACACTCAAGCACATACCACATAAATACTAGGCAAGAAGCGTGAAAGACACAGTGACTGGATTCCCAGCGGTGTCCCAACCAAGTATTGGATTTAGAATAAACACTTCTATAATACTTTACGAAGAAGCGAGTCTGGTCACCGGTGAATTTCCCTGAGTTCAGATGGGTGTGATTGACAGGTGGATTAGCCAATCAGGGACACGCATGGTCTGTCCGTATCAAAACAAATATGGCTGCTTATGTGGAAAAAAGAAAGGAAAAAATATCACAGTGGACTTAAAAAACATTGCAGATTTCTGCAGAATCAATGAGCAAAGCACTAAACTCTGTTAATATGAGGTGAGAGAAAGGTCATTTTGTTTGTAAATGATACGTGACCAATGAGCTCCTTCGATCTGATGAGATCCGTCATTGACAGTGTGGCCACACAGTATGTTCTGAAATGCATGGGATGTGTTTGAGATCTTTTGTAATACTGTGCTAATTGTTTCATATGGGAGAATAAACTAAGTATTCCTCTATCAGCTTTGGTATTTTTTTAAATATTCACAAGGGATATCTATATTTCCTTATTATTTATTTGGATTAATGTTGGATCTGCTTTGTTTATCCAACCACACCCTAAAAAGCTGCAGGATAACCATATACATTTAGCATGCCCCCCGTTTGTGATGCAAACTGAAACCCTCTTTCTGCAAAACGGGGAAACTAATTTCTGCTGTCATGCCTGTTGGAATACAAAAAGAGTGGAAGCCATCTGTGGTGTTGACATGGCTGCGCTCAGTGGGAGGACAACTAAAACCCCATTAGCAATTCCAATGAGCGGCGCGTCCCTTTAGCCTGGAAATATTTTTTAATTTCCGCAAAAAATTACCCAGAAAAAAGTCCGACAGAGCACGTAGCTTGTATTTGCTGAAAAGGACAGCGAAAGGGACCAACAAATTTTATTTTATTTTTTTTAAACCGTCAAATTAAATTGGCACGTTTGTGTAGTGAGTGATTTTTATTTTATTTATTTCGTGATATCTTTAATGAGTTTTGTTTAATTGCGTTTCATGAAGCATTGGGGAGAGTGCTAACTTAATTAATAGCGTAAAAGGATGGGACTCAAAGATAAATGGGTAGCGCTGATAGAAAACAAACAAACTGCAGTGTGCCCAAGTGGAAGAGATGGTGATTAAATATTGGCGCTCTACAATGTAATTATGAATATAATTTAGAAACTCAGAAAATTGCTTAAATAAATATATGTATAATCAACTTTACACATGAACTTCATCAAGAACTCACGTCTGGGCGGGTTTCTTCCAGTTGTCCTCATAAAAATATAAAAATACACATGTGAACCAATTTTATTTGAGCAAAATATGTCTTGCCCCAGTATAGACATATTGCATAAGCAGCTCTTGAGGTCAAAATAAGTCTGGTTTGTACTGTTAACATCTAATTATAGAGCGTTTTATTGTCTGGTAATCAGAAAGTGTGTGTTAGCATGCTAGTTGTTGTTAGCAGCAAAACTCTGCTCTTTTATAAACTTTTATAAACTAATCTTGGTGAAAAATTAGGTTGTTTGGACTGCATAAGGTAAGTGAGGAATAACTTTGGACCACCTCAAACCGTTTAAAATGAACTAGTTCTGTTTTTCATCAGGTACAGTGTCTTTAATGTTTAATTTTAGTGTTTTGTTTTGGGGTTTTTTTGATCAGTTTTGTTGAATTTAAGGCTTAGCTTCTTATCTTTCCCGGGCTAAGATTGCAAACTGCGATATCTTTCCGTGGAACGATTTTTAAAACTGATAAGAGTGATGCAAAAATCAAAAATCCAATGTGAGTGAGGGAATTGGACATGTCTAATACTAAACGGCTCAACAGTGCCCCCTGGATAGAGAATTTCAGCATGATTTTTTGAGGGTGGGCCCATGAAATTTGGTTAAATGATAGGTCACAATGAGATCACCCTAAAATATAATCCGCCCTACAAATATTTTAACAAGCCATTCCTGAGGTTTTTGCCCAGTTAAGCTCCTAACTTCACACCATCTTGATATATGGAACATTAATAATCATTGCAGGTTTTAGGATACTTTTTCTCACTTTATTACAAAAAAACAAAACAATAAAAAAACAAAAAGAAATATTGTACATGATGGCCAAATTACTCAAAATTATTTGATATTTTAATCATTTAACATATTCAAATAGAAAGCAGAATGAGCGTCACACGAGTCTCTCATTTAGGTTGCCAGTTCCAATGCTGAAATCCAGTTAGTTTAAACCTAAAATGCCTCTCTCTGATCTGAATCATCACTACCTAAACCCCAGCGCCTACAGCCAATCATTAATCAGTGCTAGTGCAGCCTCTGCAGCTCAGTGAGTGAATTCTGGAGGTTCTGAGCTGCGCCTACAGCAATCATTAATCAGTGCTAGTGCAGCCTCTGCAGCTCAGTGAGTGAATTCTGGAGGTTCTGAGCTTTAACATGAGGCATGGCCTGTCCATATACTGAGATACTTGTATGTACGGTTTAGATACTGGCAACCCAGGTTCAGTTATGATTGTAGTACATTTTTTTTTTTTTTTTTTTTTTATAAACCACAAGAACGCAGGCATAGCAGCATACAGCTCTTTTAAATTTACAAACTATTCATTTTTTGTCAAACCACAAGAACGCAGGCATAGCAGCATACAGCTCTTTTAAATTTACAAACTATTCATTTTTTGTCTAATACCTGAGCCTCAACCAAGACATTTACAAACATGTTAAGCAAAGATTAAATTAGATTACTGTTATTTTAAGAGAAAATTGTCCTACCTGGAATACAATCTTTCCTTTGTTCACATTTTCAAAATCATAACGCTTTTCTGCCGACTCCTACTTCAAATTTCAAAGTAACTAAGTCGTTATCTTGAAACTCAGCTAGTCTTTTGTGCTTTCAGCGAACATAGAAACCAGTCCTTACTGTCTAACTTGTGACCGCTTTAGTAGCAGATACAGTCGATGAAAAGGTGCTCGTTACAATGGTATCGCAGTGAAAAAGGCGAGAGAAAGAATCAGCGGGGCGCTCGGTACGTACAGTACAGCTCCACTGTTACAAATGTGGTGATTTGTCCCAAAAAAGAAGACATGGGATTGACTGGCAGCACAAAGAGGCCGAATGATGGGTTTGGGAGATAGAATAACAACGGCGAGCAACTGCCACAGGTCGCCAGCGGGTCAGGCAATCAGTTCAGACGTGGAGAGAGGGATAGAGAGAGAAAGAGGGGTGAGGGAGGGGCGTGAAGAGGGAGGGAAAGCAGAGACAAGGGGGGAGAGAGGGAGGCGAGAGAGTCATGAGGGATCAGGGGAGTGGTGGAGGGGAGAAACAAGGTAGTGAGGGAGGGGGGATGAGGAGAGAGAGAAAGCAGAGACGACGGGGAGAGAGAGGGAGATGAGAGAAAAGAGAGAGATGGATGGAGAGGATAGAAAGGGGTGACGAGGGGGTGAAGAAATAGAGAAAAGAGAGGCAAAGACGAGAGAGGTGGGCTAGAGGGTCAGGGATGGGGGAGTGGCAGAAGTGGAGGAGAGCCAGAAGGGAGAGAAGAGAGAGAGGGGGATGAGAGAAAAGAGAGAGAAGGTTGGAGAGGAAAGAGGGGTGAGGGAGGGGGTGAAGAAGTAGAGAAAAGAGAGGTGAAGGAGAGAGAGGGGGGGATGAGAGAGACATGAGGGATGCAGGGAGTGGGAGAGGTGGAGGGGAAAGAGGAGGGAGAGAAGAGAGAGAAATGAGAAGAGGGGTGAGGGAGGGGGATGAAGAGGGAGAGGAAGCAGAGACGAGGGGGAGAGAGAGGGGGATGAGAGAAAAGAGGGAGATGGATGGAGAGGATAGAGAGGGGTGGGGAGAGGGTGAAGAAATAGAGAAAAGAGAGGAAAAGAAGAGAGATGGGGGCTAGAGAGTGTGGAAGAAGTGGAGGAGAGAGAGAAGAGAGAAATTGGAATGCGAGAAAAGAGAGAGAAGGATGGAGATGAAAGAGGGGAGAGGGAGGAGGTGAAGAAGTAGAGAAAAGATAAGTGAAGGGGAGAGAGAAGGGGGATGAGAGAGACATGAGACATGGGGGAATGGGAGAGCGAGAAGGGATAGAAGCGGGAGACAAGTGGAAAAGAGAGGAGAGAGATAAGAGGGAGAGAAGGGTGGAAGAGGGGTGAGGGAGGGGGATAAAGAGGGAGAGAAAGGAGAAATGAGGGGCGATGAGAGAGAAGAGAGAAGGATGGAGAGGAGAGAGAGGGGTGAGGGATGATAAGGCAGAGAATGGAGAGAAGGAGGGATAGAAAGAGGGGACAAGTGAGATGAGGGAGAGAGAGGGAGAGATGGAGGAGAGAGAGAAGAGAGAGACAAGTGGAAGAGAGGGAGAAGGGAGCAGAGAGGCGGGGCAGAGAGACACAGGGGAAAGGACAGAGGGGGAAGAAGAACAGAGGAGAAAGAGAGAGAAGGGGGAGACAGGGAGTGAGTGAGGAGAAGAAGAGGAAAAAGAGGGAGGACAGAGAGGAGTGGGAGGAGGTGGGAGAGAAAGGAAAGAAATAACAAATTGAGAAAAAAGAGAAGAGGGACAGGAGAGACAGGGTAAAGAAAGAGGCGTGG
>KN469736.1:14112-37381 GCA_000787095.1 Periophthalmodon schlosseri
GAGACGAGGAAGAGAGAGGGGGAGAAGAGGGAGGAAAGAGAAACAATGGAGGTTAAGAGAGGAGAAAGATTAGGAATAGAAAAAAGAGGGGAGCAAAATAGGAGAAAGAAGAGAAAGAGAGGAGGGGGAGTGAAGAAAACAAGAATGCCCTGATGCTGAAAAAAGAAACAACTGGAAACAACATGGAGAGAAGAGGGAGAGGAGCGAGAGAGAGAAGAGGAAGAAACTAAAGAGACGGTTTACTGTACATTTCTAGCAACACTATTTTGAGAATATTCACAAATTTCCCCTTTTTCCTAAATTAGCCTGTTCTCCGTGCACTCCCTTCACACCTCTCCTCGGGCCTTATATTTATTTGTGCGCAGGATTCCACCCGCCCTTCATTCTGTTTGTTTACTTCGAGTGAGTCCTCTCGCGGTTAGACCCTCTCCTCCGACGTACAGGAGCGGAGCAAAGACTATTCCCTGTGGTAAACCCGACGTGGACTGGAAACGCGCATATGTATGAGCTACGTTTGGCGCTACACTCCTGACGATGGGACACGGTTAAGCCACCAGGTTTATCAGCCAGGCGCCGCCGCGGAGGAAGCAGGTAAACAAGCACCAAAAGTCTATATCTGAAAATAGCGGGTGATAAATATGAAATGCTAGAAAACAAGTTAGAATAAATATGTAAGAGGGTGTAATTTTAACCTGCTCTGACAACTACAGTCCTGGACAAATAAGTATGATATAGTGAGATGGATGGATGGATGGATGGATGGAAAGATAGACAGATAGTTTTATTTGTTTGTTTTTTTTTACTTGTAGTGTTATTTTTAGTAACAGTGAAAGTTTTTTACAGTACATAATAATTTAGTTAAAATATTAAATTATAAATAATAAATTGCAAAATGATAGATAGAGAGATAGAGATAAGTATGATTTAGTGAGATGGATGGATGGGTGGATAAATAGATACTCCACCAGTCGTTGTGGGACTTTTGGCTCCGTTGTGGGATCTGAATCATTTGGATCCATTCTCTTCAAAGAGCCATTTAAAAGACTGGCTCTTTTACTATTTATTTATTTATATGACAGAAGCCAATTCTATCTACAAACAGAGTAATGACAAAGACTCAGAGGTGTTTAAAATGGTTCAAACTGAAAGTGGAAGTTTGTTTACCCCATTATGAATTATGTAAACGCTGTTATTATGATGCCAAATATGTTTTTTTGTTCACAAAGCTCTCACTCATGTCACCTGCTCTGTTTCTGTGCTGATTCTTGTGTTGGTTCAGCGTTAACCAGTTTACAAATGCATAAAAATTGGAAAGGGAAAGATTCGGTTCTTTAAAAAAAAATCCGATCCGGTTCCAAACGTTCACGTTAAGGAACCGTTCAAAAGAGCCGACATGTTCACAAACAACGCATCGCTAACTACCGGTCAAAAGTTGGGACACACCTTCTCATTCCCATCTCATTTTCTTTCTGTTTACCACTTTTTACATTTTAGATACATGCGGAGGACATCAAATATATGGTGCAAGATATGTAGCAAAGAAAAAAAAACTACTAAATATTTATATTTTTTATTCAAATTCCTCAATTTCTTCAATAATTTCTATTTCAAAGTCTCCTGAAATGGTTTTCTTTCACTTTTTGTTTGCTACATTCCCTGTGTCCATTCATAGTGTTGGTGCTGCGAGTGAGAATTTACATTATCATGGAAATAAAGAAGAAACATAAATGAAAAAGTGTGCCCAAACTTTCATCTGGATAGTGTTATCCTAGTGAAGGTGTATGGAGTTTAAAA
Organism: Periophthalmodon schlosseri; assembly: GCA_000787095.1. Taxonomy (NCBI): domain Eukaryota; kingdom Metazoa; phylum Chordata; class Actinopteri; order Gobiiformes; family Gobiidae; genus Periophthalmodon; species Periophthalmodon schlosseri. The sequence goes on from KN469736.1 coordinate 15,907, forward strand.
ACACAGTGGAGCACTTCCTGTATTGACAAAAGTTGGAACAGTGTTTTCTGTGTGAATGAAACAAAACACAACTCCAAGTATGTTTGTGATGAGGAAACAGCATTATAACATAGAACAGAAAACAGCGTAATATGGGCCCTTTAATATACTGTAGCTGTTTCATACGTTACAATGGTATAGCAGTAAAAAAGGCGAGAGAAAGAATCGTCCGGGTGCTCGGTACATACAGTACAAATGTAGTGATTTGTCCCAAAAAAGAAGACATGGGCTTGACTGGCAGCACAAAGAGGCCGAATGATGGGTTTGGGAGATAGAATAACAACAGCGAGCAACTGCCAGAGGTCGCCAGCGGGACAGGCAATCAGTTCAGACGTGGATGATCACACTGTATTTCCTTGTTAGATATATGCTTTTAATTATAATCTAAGACACCTGCAGATTGTTATTTTATAGTTTGGACAATTAACGTGCAATATTGATCTAAAATGGCTCGAATAAATCTAAAATAAAATAAACAAGTCCGCTGACTTCCAGCTGAAAACTTTGCTCTGATTCTCACCTGGACCTTTCCATTACATCACCGTAAACATCATCACAGTAAAGTTCCACTGCCTTACCTATTTATAGCTGAAGTTTATGTAGTGTTTTATTTTTTGTTTTTTTTTTTCCAAAATGGCTACGTGCCACAACTGAATCCTACAAATGTCATTGTCTGAAAAAAAGAGACAAAAAATACAAACAAAGTAAGTACAGAGCAGTGTGCATGTATGGGAATGTGGAATAGAGCAATAAACATCTGCCGGCCCCACTGAAAAAGGCTCTGATTGTTCAGAACCAAGATTTCATCCATGCACATATTCACGATTTTTTTTTTTTTTTTTTCCGCATAATGATCAATCTCGACTTTTGTTTCGACCTTCTTCCATCTTATTGAAATCATAGACCAGTGGACTTCAAGCATAAAGAACAGGGCATCAGGATCTCTACTTTGTATGTGTGTGTGTGTGTGTGTGTGTGTGTGTGTGTGTGTGTGTGTGTGTGTGTGTGTGTGTGTGTGTGTTGTGTGTGTGTGTGTGTGTGTGTGTGTGTGTATTATTTTGTGTTGATAGAACCAATAATTCTGGAGAAATTCACATTTAAAGTTTGGAATGCATTTGTACTATATATTAAACCTAAAAGCATGTGCGCGCTACCGCTAGTGGCAGAAACACACTATTATGTCTTAAGTTTCATTCATAAACGGTGAGAAAATAGTCATTTACTATTCCCTTTTTGCTGAACATCAGTCAGCTGACACTGTCTCCTATTCTTATGTGTTTGTTTTGATTCTGACACCACTGCCACTCACATGACCTGACATGACACATCCACCTCAAATCTGTTATGAAAAAGGCTAGTGTGTGCTCTGGCTGTTCTTAAGTGCAAAACTAATAATTGTAGCACAACGTTCTGTCGAAGGATTTTGGATACCTTAAAATTGCAGAATATTTCTAAATCCACAAGTGTGTCTTCAGCAAAAGGGCAGGGACTTGCACAAGGGCAGGCAGTTAAAATGTGAAGTATCAAGGCTACAGGGTCCAAGAGTGCTCCATTATACATTAGCATATTTTTATGTAATGAAAAAAATGAATATTTTGTAGATATCTTGCAGATATTGATGAAAATTTGACCGCAACATTCCAGTTTTAGAAAGGAAAAGCTGCACAACCAAATGATGGCGTATAATGTCTTGCCCAAAGGCATGCTGTCAACGTACAAAACAAGAAATTGAGCTGCCAACTAACCTCATATGAACAGACTGCCTTTGGTGTCCAAATGTTCATCAAACAAAGCCACAATGTCTTGCCTAAAGGCACAGCAGCCGAGCGAGGTGGGGATTGAACTGCCAACATTCTTGTTACTGGACTCGTGCCTGGGGAGAGTAGCTGCGTTTGGGTTATTGGAACACCTGCTCCACCCCCTGAGTGAAACCCAACAGTTCAATGTGGATATTTTGTATGCATTTTATCAGCAAAATGTAAAATAAATAAATAAAATTAAGAAGAAGAAGCATATTTTTTTACATTTTCATTGTGGTGACTGATCTGATTGATCTGTTCTCGAATGCATTAAAGGCAGCATCACTTGAAATGAGTGAGTGGTTGAATGAGTGACAAGCATGATTGGTTGAAACGATAGCGCTTTATCCTAAAACATTTAAACTTCCATCTATTTTTTTTTTTAATAAATGTATATGTAAAAGTAATATATGCCCTGATATATGTGCCTTACAAACACCAGCAGAGGTCACCAGGTCTGCACTGGCACAATGAGAAAGAAAGTTCAAATGAGGCTAAAACATTGGCTGCAAAGATCAAGTTGGTTATTAGCATTAGCATATTTTTCAGGTTCAACTCTAAAATGATCGGATGAAATCAAGTGATGGTATATGGATTTTTAATGATGCACTCACTATCTTTTTGTATGAAGGTCCACCATTAGCTTGTCTCCATGGAGATGTTATTCCTTTGGCTAGAATGATTTTTTTTTGATTTTTTTTTTTTTTTTTTTGGCTTTAAATTATTTTTCCCTTGTTTTTTGATTTTTTTTTTTTTATTATGGCATTGAACTAATCTATCCTGTGTTTATTCAAACACAGGTGTTTTTATTGCTCACACAATGTCTTGAGCACCATGCATTATTATTGTGAACTGCCTCTCCACAGATCTGACCTGTCTCTGGAACTTGCCCTGATGGTGTCACCTGCTTTTCTCCATGGGGATTGGAAAGATTAACGCCATACTATGGAACATTATAAGCAAAGCAATGGCATAAAATATACACTGCCAGTCAAAAGTGTCTTTTTCTTTGTATTAAACTACTTTCTACATTTTAGATGCACATGGAAGACGTCACATATATGAAGAAAGATAGATGGAATTATGCAGCAAAGAAAAATATAGTTCAAAAGCTCTAAGTAGCCAGTAGCAAGTTTGCTTGTGAAATGGTTTTCACGTCCCAGCTGTGCCTTGTCAGGGTCAAGGAATGTCAAAAGTGCAAAGCAGGGGTCAAGGCAGAGGGTGGTTATTTTTTTCTTTTTAGATACATCTTTGTTTGCTACATTCCATGTGTCTCCATTCATATTTTTCTACAATGTAAGTAATGATGGAAATAAAGAAGAAAAAAAAGTGTGTCCAAACTTTTGACTGGTAGTTTATATAATAACATGATTCAAAGAAAAAAAAGACAAGTTCTGAATTATATAGAACTTTTAACTTCTTCAACAAATGTCTAAAATATGCAGCCATAACCAAACATCGCACCAGACACCACTTGGCAAATACCACTGTCAATATTTTGTCCAAATTCCCTGCAGTTCAATGTCAACTTTATCTTCTGAACTGGGCAACCTTTGTGTTTTACTCCTCTTAGAATGAGAAATAACCCCAAACTCAAGCTTTATCAGGGCCAGGGGCAGAGACTTGTTGACCGGATTTCCCAGATCTGGAGGATGTAGAACTGTTGAGATTGCAATCACGGCCCTCACTGAACAGCTGGAGTGGAGTGGACCCATGCTGCACAAAAGCACTCTGGGTAATCATCATTTAAACAAGAGTAGGACTGAGCTCACACCAGAATTCAGGACAAATATGGAGGAAAGGAGCCACAGAAAGTGGCTGGGTTTGCTGCTTAAACATTGACTGGTGATGGAGAGGACATTTGGTCGCTGGGAGGGCTAAGGATATATTTCATATGAGAAGTCAACATTATTTAAATTTAACTTTTTGAGCTTTTAGCCCTGTTATAACAATGGTTCCTCATCAGAAACATACCTGGAGTTGTATTTAGCCTAAATGACACTTGTTTCATTAATTGTGTTTACCTATTCTATCTATTTTTCTCTCTTTGAGCTCTCTGAAAAAACTCCAAGGATTGTCACATCACGGGTAACAATCCTGAGGTCTCCTACATTGTTGTCCAAAAATCATTGCCAGACTGCGTTTTTACAGTGAAATCGTCTTCATTACAAATGCATTCTTACATTAGCATGTTGGGGCAGGAAGCTTAGCTTTTGTTTGTTTCTTCAGTGGTAATTCGCTCTGCTGCCAGAAGATGCTGACACCAAATCCATGTTGGAACGCATTTTCTATACACAAGTATTATGTTAAGTTGATTGGGCATCCCGGGGGGCTGGTTCCTACCCAAACTGCCCCTGCCAAAAGGAGTGGAGTGACTTCTGGCGAGGAGGGAAGCGTACCAATGTTCCCACAGCCCTGTTTTCTCACATTTAAAAGATATTTTCTCAAAACCAGACCCTAACCTTAACCATAATCCCACAACGAGACTCTAATCTTGACTCTGCAACAAAGCCCTTAATTTAAAGCTACCATCTGCAAGTATATTTGATTTTTTTTTTTCACCAGTAGATGGCAGATGTGAAACCTGATATGGTAAAGTAATTAATTATTGAAATAATCATCAATTTATTTAGTAATATTAAGAAGTACTTGTCTGCAAGTACACTTCACATCTTGAGTTTATCTTCATCTGGGTCTAGGTTAAAAATCATATTCACAGGTTTTTTTGCATTAGAGCAACTAAACAGTTTATCAAAGAAACAAAATATCTCTTAAAAATCTCGTTTGACTCGCTGCGCACAGTTGCAGTCCCGTCCTCCCTCCTCACAGCCTGCGCAGAGTGGTACCCCGAGTTCCTCTGGTCATTTATATTAGTCACATTTCCTTCAACATTTCTTCTTTGAGTGGAGAAATTAACTTCCTGTCATCTGTGGCAGAACCCATTTCCATAACTCCCCATCAAGATCGCAATTCAAAACAACAGTGCGCCGCTCCCCAAACAAGCATTTAACACGGGCGGCTTAATGAAGTCATTTTCTGCATGGCTAGAGTCTGAATGAACGTGTGTAAATGGGTTTGTGCCGACTGAGGAATACAGTGTCAGGGCAGCTCCGTCAGACTTTGTCAAACTGCTGTCAGCTGTCGACTTCCGTGCTGCTCATAAACACACTGAGGGAGATACGGACAGACAAGCACAAACATTAAGCCTCTGGTCGCTAATACTTCAAACACATCAGAGAAAATACTTTAGTCAAGCCAGACTAAAGTAGTATTTGTAGTCAAGCCAGTCACTTTAATATTTGGAAAATGATTCAAAATGTTCCTGTTCCCCCTGATTGGTTCCAATGTATTGGAGCAAAATTTGTCTTGCCCCAGTACAAATATTTTGGTCGAAATACCCGCTGTGTACTGTCTGTATCCAATTCTAATTCTTCTATTCTTCATTTTATGGTCCATTAGCATGCTAGTTGTTGTTAGCTTTAGTAAAACTAACAAAACTCAGCTCTTATCTCTGAGAGTTTTGAAAAGAACTTAGAAACTCATTGCAGTGAATAATTAGAATGTTCGGAATATTGTACTAGTGACATGAACTAGTTCTGTTTTTCACATTTTTAAAGTAGAGAGGATACAGGATACAAACTTGAGAAAACCTATTCAGACATGGAGAGAACATGCAAACTCTACATCAGGGGTGTCCAAACTATGGCCCAGGGGCCAAATGCAACCCTCAGAACAGTTTTTGTTGGCCCTTCTTGGTGTACTTTTTACTTCTAGATTTAAAATCTACCCATCTACCATCATTTCATCCTCAATAATTAACTTTTTGGTGTAAGACAGACCTGATATTAAGGCTCTGAGATGAAATTAAGGTGTGGTGGCACTTTCAAACCTCATACAAATGGTAAACTTTTTTGAACAATTCATGGTATTGACCTTCCTCTAGGTGTATATTTCAATATGTGTCCCTGATCTACATAAATGGAAAGCCTTCTCTGATCCAGGTCTCTCCTTGCTGAGAGGCAGGACTGCTAACCACTATGCAACCATTTTAGCCTATTAACATTACATGAAAAGCAAAGTTCTGTGAAAAAGAAAAAGGTTTGAAGAGGGATTTGGATCAAAAGAATAATTTCAGTGGTCACTATCCCACTTTAGCTTAATATTTCTGCAACCTGTCTGGAGAGTCAAGCAGATAAACAATATACGAGGTGTTTATTCTACAGCATAGACACACTTTGGCAGATCACCAGTATTTACATGCACGATTATGGCCAACAGAACATCTTAAGTACAACTTTTTTCAGGCGTAAACGTGAAGCAGGGTGGACCACCTTTGCACAGCTAATGAGCTCTCTTCCCAGAGCATCAAATATGGCTCTTTTTTACAGTTTACAATAAATAAAATGGTTCCTAATTAGTTGAAGACTTTGTGTAGTGGTTCTGCTTTTACAATACACTTTCTGGGGGGAACAAACATAACTGACTAATGTATGAGTTGGGTACTTCAGCTTTAAAGGGCCTATATTACACAAAATTAATTCTTCTGAGCTTTAAGCCGTGTGATAATGTTACCTCCTCCAAAATATACCTGAATTTGTGCTTCGTTTCATTCACGCTTAATCCTTTGTACTTAGTCTGTCTACATCTCCAAAGCTCAACCTGCTCTGTTCCACCTTGTGATGTCATGTAGTGGAAGCTTTCAAGTTAACAGCTACCTTTTACCTTTAGTTCAGTAAAGATTAGCAATTCCAGGGCTGAAATTATCCAAATGAATTTAGTGAAGGTGTATGGAGTTCCTGTATCACCACATGAGATCACAAGGGGGAACAGAGTGTTTTCAGTTTGAGAAAATAACACCTAAATATGCAGGTTTTGAGTGTTAAACATGTGTGAATGAAACAAAACACAACTCCAGGTCTGCTTTTCACGAGGAAACATTATAACCGAGTTCAGAAAATAGTGTAATATAGGTCCTTTAAATTAAGTTACATCACATTGGAGAACTTTCTACAGTACAAGATGATACCATTTCTGTTTGGTAAATTTCTTCTTTTGGCTGCAGTTTCTGAATGTTTTTTTTTTTTTTTTTTTTTTTTCAAAATGCAGCTCTGCTCTCACTTCTGAAGCACAGCCAGATCTTTTCTGTGTATTTCACCCCAAACACCAGCAGGAGGTGGACTCTGTTCCAGCTCAGTCTGCACAGTTTCTATACAAATGTGTTTTGGTGGATCTGAGTTGGATTTTCATGGGAACAGCAAATTATCTGTCCAACTCATTTACTAAATCAAAAGCCAACAGGAAAATAGCAATCTGCAAGTGTGGGTGTGAGTGGGTAGTGTTTCTGCCCCTGTTGTGGGTTCAACCCTTTGTCTGACCAGCACTGGTTAGGTTTTCAATTTGTTAGCTGAGACAAACGTATTGAAAATTGTAAGGTCTCAAATTGTTACTGCATATCGATGTTTTACAAAAGTACCTCGAGTAGTAATAACATAAAAATATACTGCTAAGCTAGGATATAGGATATATTGCTATATTTGAAAAACTATAATTACATTTATTTGATTATATTTGCTGGGACGGTAAAGCTAACAACGACTAGTATGCTAACAGCACACTTCCTGATTATCTGACAATAAAACGCTTTATAAATACATGCAGGCAGTACGCAGAGCTGCTTACAATATTTTTGTACAATTTTTGTACAGTTTTTGCTCAAATACCTGGTAAAAAAAAAAAAAAAAAATTGGATACAGGCTCTTTAACACCTACTTAGTTAGTAAATGTACACCTAGTAAATATGTATAGTAACGACTTTTTCTTTTAAGTGTGCTACTTGTTGCGTAGACAACCTTTAGGACTCCTCCTCACTTTGGGAACCGCTGCTCTAAGTCACCGCGGCGTGGACGATTTGCGGATTGCGGCCATTCTAATTTAGATTTTTGTACAATATGTAGTTGCATCAAAGGTAGAAGCGTCTCTAATTGAAGTCTGTAAACCATCACTGGACTGGTTCTGCACTTACAACAAACACAAGGCCATACTGCCCAATGGATTATTTTATTTATTTGTAATTGTTCATTCCCACTGATGATAGAGGAAGGTGCCCCAAGGGTTAAATTCTATGTTGGAAATGTAATTGAAGTTTTAAAGCATGTGTTTTCCAAATGTAGACATTATTTTAAGTTAGAAAATGTGAAAAAACAATCCCAAGGTGACTAAAACCATGTTTGAAGGGGAAGTAAAGCCGAAAGAATTCATGATATGTTTCCTAAAAGCTCTTGAAAGAAAAGTATCTCTTTATATCGCTTTCAATATTTTGCTAGTCATTTTTACTTGCAAAAGGACTGTTGGTTTAGGTTTCATTTAGTCATTTCAGTGATTCTCTGAGCTCGTCTCTTCAGACTTCTCCTGCCTGTTTCAGATATGCGCCGTGTACGTCTCTGGCTCGGAACAAATGCTTTTCATCAAACCACACACGACTTGAAGCTATCTGCGACCCGAGTGCGACCTGCAGCTGTCAGCGTGCATCTCAATCTCAGTGTTTGTGCCAACAGAGTCATGTAAAGGCATTCTTCACAGTTCCAGTTGCTAGCGAGAAAGTCAAAGCATTTACAGAAAAAAGCTCCATAATTGTTGGATATCATGATAAGCTCAATTCTCTCCCTAATTTGCGTCAGTTACCCAATTTGCGTCAATCATGCTAGTACGTTAGCCTGACTGTGTTTGCATTATTTTACCCTCTAGGAATCGTTAGCTGTTATCTGTCAGTTCTATCAAGTGCAATAAAGTTGGCGTTTTAGAAAGAGCTACACAAAAGATTGTCGGAAATCAAATTAAATATTAATTTTGAATCAGCTCAGTTTGTACTCAATCACAGATGCTGAGCAAAAATCTAACTTATTAGGATGTACATATATAATGATACACTGCGTAACTTTTCTGGTAGTGAGTTCATCACCAACTTGTCCCCAGGGAGATGTTTGCTTTTCCCAGAATATTACACAGTATGGCATTAAATTTAGCTGTCTTGATGGAGACAAGCATATGACACCACCAGGCCAAGTTACAAGTTAGAGCTGTGGAGAGGCGACCTTGTTCACAGTATAAATGTATGTCTCTACTGTTGAAACCAGAAGTTTACATACACTATATAAAAAGACACACAAACTTTTTTTTTCTCACTGTCTGACATGAAATCAGAATAAATGTTTGCTGATGTTTTAGGTCAATTAGGACTACCAAAATTATTTCTATTAAATGCCAGATTTTTTTAGACAATTTTTCATTACTTTCTTCAAAGTCATTTATTTACATACATTTCATTAGTATTTGGTACCATTGTCTTGTCAAACTGTATGACTTAGGTCAAATGGTTGGATTCCACAATCTTCTTACAATAGTTGGCAGGAATTTTGGCCCATTCCTCCTGACAGAGCTGGTGTAACTGAGCCGAGTTTGTAGGCCACCTTGCTCACACATGCTGTTTCAGGTTTCCCCATAAATTTTCAGTAGGATTGAGATCAAGGCTTTGTGATGGCATCTGGAAATTGCACCCAAGGATGAACTAGATTTGTGCAGTTCCACAATTCTCTTCCTGATATCTTGGCTGATTTCTTTTGACTTTCCAATGATGTTACACAAAGAAGCAGTGTGTTTCAGGTGCCTTCAGATACATCCACAGGTGTGTCTCTAATGAACTCAAATGTTGTCAGTAAACCAATTAGAAGCATCCAAAGGCATGACATCATCATCTGGGTTTTTCCCAAATTGTTTAAAGGCATAGTCATCTTACTGTATGTAAACTTCTGACTTTGAAGAAAGTGATGAAAAATTGTCTAAAAAAAATCATTTCCTCATTATTCTGGTATTTAGCAAATAGAAATAATTTTTCATTAATCCTAATTGACCTAAAACAGGAAAAGTTTAGTCTGATTTCATGTCTTTGGCTTTGGCTATAACATTCCCACAGTATGGATAAAACGTATCTCCATGGAGAATGTTCCAAAGTATAGTTTTAACTTTTTTATTTACATTGGATGATGCAGGTTACATGCCACCTCCAGAAAGTTACATGGTGTTGCTTTAAATACTTTATGGTAGCAAGGATTTCGCTCAGGAGAATCTAGTTGGAAGCTTTATTTTATGCATGTTTTAGGTTGTAAACAGAGAACCCAGAAAAAACCCACCCAGACACGGGGAGAACGTGCAAAAAACTATGGAACCAGTTGTTCAACCACAGATGCCGATGGTCACATTTTAAAACATATTTATTAATTTTAGGACCTACAGCTAAAAGCACAATTTGCCTGCTGTATCCAAGCCTTCCGTAAGCATTGTACCATAGGATGAGGTAAAATGCCTACGCCACACATTTAAAACTAATAAATACTAATTATGATTTATTTATGGCAGTCCTTAATGATAGCTGCGGCCCTGTAATCCTGCGTTGAGCAATTTGTCTAATATTAGCCCAACTCATTTTATTATGTTGTAAGGAACAGAGGAGCTTTACAGTCCTTAGGAAGGCAGGGGGCACAGAGGGCTCGGAAGGGGGAGACATAAAAATAATAGGCAATAAAAGGTAGAATAAATATACTTTTATTGTGCATGTTCAAACCAGGAGACGAGAGCTGTTGTAGTACTAGAGTTAGCGTGTTCTCCATATTGGTTTTTCAATTTCACCACAGCAAATCATGGTAAAGTTTGAATGCCCTTTAAATTCAATTCAATTTATTTTTGTAAAGCCCAAGATCACAACAGCAGTTGCCTCTTAGGGCTGAACGTGAGAATTGATTTAACCGACAGAAAGTTAGAAAGTCAACAATGAAACAGAAACACACAAGCAAATTAGTCAACAGAAAACAAGCCAATGGATAACTGTCCCAGAACATCCCGTCCTTAGAACCTCCTTCTCGGCAAGGAAAAACTCAGGAGAACCACAGTGAAGGAGAAATTCACTCCCATGGACGAGCAGGCTGCAGATGTGTCCAGGACTAAAGAATAGTATGCAATATTACTTTAATATGTAATATGTATGTTGTAATGACAATTTATAAGTGTGTACTGTATGCTAAACTTCAGAATCAGGAAGATTAGCAGTCACGGTGGAAGTTAACGTAGTTTTCCAATACTTTTACAATTTATTTATTTATTTATACAGGGAGAACCCAATGAGAGCACTCAGACTTTCCTTTTCATGGGTGCCCAGTTTAAAAAATAAAAAAATAAAAATAGAAACAAACAAACGAAACAAATAAGTATACAAGTCTTGCCTGGCAAATCCAGAATGATATCTCTCTGTATTTTTTATACTTTTATATTGTATTATATATTTATTTTTATATATTGGTCCCCACGTCCTCCATTACATCTCAAGCCCAGTCAAACGTGATCATGCAATCAGATTTGAAACGAAGGAGCTCATTGGTCACCTATGATTTACAAATAAAATCAAATTTCTCTCACCTCAGATTAACAGAGTTTAGTGCTTCGCTCATAAATTCTGAAAATCCACAATATTTTTCAGCCCCCGTGATATTTATTTCCTTTATTTTTTTGATACCGTGTTCCCATGCTAATCCACCTGTCAATCACTCCCATTTGAAAACGGGAAGATTCACCGATGACAAGACTGACATCTTCGTAAAGTATTGAAGAAGTGTGTATTCTGGATCCCAGGCAAACACGAGTCCATTGAAAAACAGTTGCATGTGTGAGTGTAAATGTTTGTCACCAGATTATTGAACTGCATTTTTTGCATGTCCTTGAAATATATTCAATTTTTGGGAGGCAAAATAATCAAAAGCTTTTTCTTTATTTTTTTTTATCCCATCTCAGTTCTGGTGCAGCCAGTTTTTAGACTTATGCAATCATGAGATCTTGTATTCAGGCAGTGTATCACGTAGTCCCTTATAAATACATTTCATACAGTGCTGTTCTATTCTGACAGATAGCGATGGCAAACCTAATTTTTCATAGAGTGCACAGTGATGGGTTTTAAATTCATCACCTGTTATGAAACCAAGGGCTGAGTGAATGAGTGTATAATAATACAATAATAGATGAACTAAATAATTTGTATAGTAATTGGCCTCTAAACATCTCTTGAGTACCTTTGCTTTGACATCTCATGTTTTAAATAATGGCTTTGTAAAGAACCAGTCATTAATTTTCAGCTTGGGACACCGGTACTAGACTCTGGTGTAAGCCTCGATCTACTGGAAGTAAAGGGAATTACCATGTTAGCAAAATAAAGAACATCTTAATATAAGCACGCAGTTGTAATGACAGCGGAAATGCTAAGAACAAGCCTAGTGATGATTTATGGATTTAAAAACTGCACAGGACTTTTACCTGTGACATCACAACCCTGGGAAAATTCAAACCTAGTGTTTTGTGACCGCTCAGAAGTCCAGGTATGTTTTGGATGAGGGAACAGTGTGTTACAATAGTCAGAGTTTCAGATGGAGAGCAGGTTATGTACAAATACTGTTTTTGAAAGAAACATCCAAACTGAAAATCCACAAACTTGCCATATTAATCTCAAGCCTTTAAGTGCTTTCAACTTCAGAAACTGTGACTTTGTCTTTGACTATGCTGACAGAGAAGACGTGGAACTTTGTGGCAGTTTCTGTTTCATGTAGATTGGCCCATCAATTACTGAGCTATTAACCATAAACCAGGCCAAAACATCTGCAGATAAGGCAAATTTAGCTCTTTAAAACATTGTGGTGGTGTCACAAAGGCCTTTTTTGGTTTTCTGGTTTGGCACAATTACTTGCTTAATATATAATTATATAATTTTCAAAAGATTACCATTTCAAACCATCAGACAGAGGTATCTGACACATCTTAGATAATAATAAAAGGTCAAATCTGATATAAAATATATACATTTATTTATTTTAATAATATACTTACTTTTTTTTTTTTTTTTTTTTTTTTTTTCCCCCCTCTTTTTTTTTTTTTTTTTTTTTTTTTTTTTTTTTACCTCCTGTCAATCACTGAGGAGCTTGCTATGAACAATGCTGAATTCTATATTTACTCCCTTCTCCCCAGAGCCATTGTCCCTGTCTTGGGATTACAGTCCACTCCTGCCCCCCTTCTCCACATCTCCACTGCTCCTGCTCCTATCTGTCTATCTGTCTGCCCATCCATGTACTCCTGCTCAAACACAACACTACCTTTTCTCCACTATCTCCCTCTACTCCCTCTGCTCCCAGTGCCTTTCCCAATATCTGCTCCAATCTCTGCTCCATTCTCCCGAACCATCGACCTTTTTGCCCTACAACGCTTTGTTACAACCTGCACAATAGACACGGCAATCATGTAATCTCTCTTATCAAACTGGCAATAGTAGCTCGCCACTCACTAGATTCGGCGCGTGTAGGTTAGTCCAAATGGCTGCCAGGCAATCGCTCACAAGCAGAGATACTATAGGCAATCTGTTCGGCCAGTATATAAGATTAATCTGTTATTGGATATAAAGCTTCAATGTGGAGCTTTTCTGTATCAGGGTCTGCCAAGTGCTTGTCTATAAGGAGGTAGACTTAGAATTAGACAAACTTTGTTGATCCGCAAAGGAAATTACTTGGAGACAGTAGCTTGCACAGTACAATATAATAACAAAATAAGTGGTAGTAAAATTCTAAATAATTAAAGCTCTAGTATGTCACTTTTTAATCCTAAAAATATACTAAAATATTTTTGGGGTTTTTTTTTGTTTGTTTTTTTTTCATATCGAATGTGTTTATTGCACTTAAACCATGCATCCTTACTGTGAGTGGGCTTGCATCTCCACAAACCCGACTCTTACGTGGCCTGGAGGTAGGCCTTCTCCTGCTCGTTTCCATGGAAATGTTGTTCCATTGGCTATAATCTTCAACAGAAAAGCATAAAACATATGTATATCTATGGAGAATGTTCTGACGTATGGTTTGAATTTACAATTTCCATGGAATCGTGCAGGTGACAAGCCACCTACAGAAAGTTACTGTATTAAAAAGATGAAAAGACAGGTCAAATAAAGAATGAAGAAGCTCAGTTGGTAGAGTGTTTGTCCACTGATCTGAAGGTTGACGGTTCGAATCCCACTCTTGACGTAAACATCATTGGTAGAGCGGTCCGATCCATTTGCCCGCAGGTTGGCGATGCGATTCCAGCTCCTCCAGGTGAATGTTGTGTCCTTGGGCAACATACTTAACCCCTCGCCTTCAGTGTCTGCGTACACTGGTGTATGAATGTGCGTGTGAATGGGTGAGTGGTTCCCTGATTTACTTCACTTTGAGAACCTTGAAGGTGGAAAAGCTCTATGACCATAGGCTGATAACTAATCTTACATTACTTTTACTTGAGTGGTTTCCCCCAAATACTTGAACTACTAATTTCCTGGACACCTACTTTGTACTTCTTCTACTTGAATAATATCATCTGGAACAGTGCTCAGTGCAATTCTGAGCTACTTTACCCACCTCTGGCAGTCGAAAGCTTTAGAATTTTTTTTTTTTTTTTATTGCTAGCACTTGTAACATTGTCGTAGGTTAGGGCTCTGCCTATTTCCTGAGTTGTATTTTAGTGCATTTTATAGTTTTTATATCCTCTCTGGATCTTTCCCAAACGGTGAAGCAATGCAATATGATCCCCATATAAAACCTGTTATCTTTTCTCTCTCTGTCCCCCATATAATTTCTAAATAGGCTTATCGCGCCATATTTTGCTAATTAACTTGCACAGGAGCAGACTTGGTGACAGCTAGCTCCAGGAACAGGACCTCCGAGCATGCCCCTGAAGTATAAAGGTGATTTTTAGTGGGATGCAGTTGTCAGAAAAGTCCTTTGAGATATTTCTGCCTAATATAGTCCTTATTATTAGTTATGGTTACGGTCATTTAAACACAGTGGTTTCCTACAGACTTCCACCACTTGTGTTTGTGCTACTCTATTTTCTACTATCGGATGCTAGAGCTAGGGTTATTATTTGAATAAACTATTCACTTTTACGTGACAATATTAAATAAGGCAAGTTAGCAAGTTCAAGGTTTTGCTGTCTTAAAAATGTGAAAAACAGAACTAGTTCATTTTAAACGGTTTGCAGTGGTCCAAAGTTATTCCTCACTTACCTTAGGCATTCTGAGCATCGTAATTATTCGCCATGATGAGTTTATAAGCGCTTTTTACATATTTCGGAGCGTAAGAGCGGAGTTTTGCTGCTAACAGTCGCGCTTTTTACATATTTCAGAGCGGAGTTTTGCTGCTAACAGTCGCACAGTCGACAGTAGCTTAGTTGGTACAGTGCGTGTCCACTAATCTGAAGGCTGGCAGTTCAAATCCCACTCTCGATGTAAACGTCATTGGTTGAGCGGTCAGATCCACTGACCCACAGGTTGGCGGTGCAATTGCAGCTCCCAAAGATGACTGCTGTCGTTGTGTCCTTGGGCGAGACGCTTGACCCACGTCGCCCCCAGTGTCTGCGTACACTGGTGTATGAATGTGCGTGTGAATGGGTGAGTGGTTCCCTGATTTACTTCACTTTGAGAACCTTGAAGGTGGAAAAGCTCTATGACCATAGGCTGATAACTAATCTTACATTACTTTTACTTGAGTGGTTTCCCCCAAATACTTGAACTACTAATTTCCTGGACACCTACTTTGTACTTCTTCTACTTGAATAATATCGCGGTTTGAGTGCCTTGAAAGTGGAAAAGCGCTATATAAAAATGTGACCATTATACCAACAATAACTGGAATGCTGTCAGTGCACTTCCTGTTTCGTGGAGAATAAAATACTCTATAATCAAATGGAGACGGTACACAGCGGTGTCATTTTCACCCTAAGAGCTGCTTTTAGAATAGAATAGCCTATATCTGTACTGGGGCAAGACAGATTTTATTTAGTTACATGAAAAAATCGGGTATAGTTGCCCAAATGTATCTGAGGTCGAACTTGTGAAAACTTTGAGAACTGCTGATATAGTTAATTTGACTTCCCATAGGTCTGTGAATTTCAAATATATTAAATTGTGAAGGTCAAGAACGCCTTTTCAATTTCACTTTAAAACGCGGTAGACGTAGTATTCTGGAAAAAGAAATCTTTGAGGACACTTCACAACTGCTTGAGGAGTTGAGTCAAGGATTGTTACACAGCAGCGGTGATATTTAACAGTGACACGAGGTTGATGCAGAAAAATTGGATTCTGATGAAAACGTATGAAAGAGGTAAAAGCACTCAGATATCAGTGATGGGTTGAATTTGTAATGGAGATAGCTTCCTGTGAGGCAAAGACACTGGCCAAGGTGAAGAGAAGGAAAGCAATACCTGTGTGACAATACGAGTGGGGATTAAGGAAAGTATCTTAAAATATAACAAACTGAAAATAAACCAACAATGCCACAGGGGTTTAGCCCATAAATTAACCAAACCAAAACATAAGGCTCACAGGTTTGCTCATTGAAAAAGATTTCCACATTAAAGAGAGGGTGTTACACTTTTATGTGGTATTAATTACTAACGCATAACATATTTAGATCACTATGTTACCTTTTATTGTTTTGAAAATACTATATTCGCGGAAAACAGTATTAAAATGTTTGATATGTTTCACTTTCGCTGTTTCATCCCCCGTCCCTTTGCTCTCCGCAATAAGTTACTCCCCCTTCAGAGTCCCCGCATCAGGTTTGTGAAGTTGTAGTGTATTGTTTTGTACCACGCTTTTGTATATTTATGAAAGATGCAGTGCGGGAGAATAGGTGATGTAAGTTTGAGGGCTGAGCGTCGGACAGGCCCGTACTGCAAATCGTAAGAAGGGTTCGAATAGGGACCAGGAGAGATCGCAAGATTACTCAAAGATGCATGGATGGCATGTGCCGGTGGCGGTGAAAACTGGGGTTGGTCGGAGCAACGACATCTTGAATGGAACGTTCCAGGCAAAGAAAGAACATCGCCGTGGAGACAAAGCAGGTAGATGACTCTCTTACAGAAAAGTTACATAGTGTATGTGGTGTCTGGTCTCCCTCCGTAAGAGACCTGTGTGCTGGACAGTTCCATATAAGGTCTTAATGTTTGAATCTGTGGGACTGAAGAGGGTCCAGAAGCACATGTCTAAACATTGAGATGCAACGTGCAAGAATACCAGGAACTGTTTAAGATTTCGGAAAATTGGGGTTAGGTAATGAAGGGGGCGTCCTATACGACCTTATAAATATATGATAAGTCCTTTGTTCAGTGTGTCTCGCATTGGCTCTGAGATGTCCCGGACCTTTGTCTGTAATTGGCATATTACTCTGTTTTTGTAATAAATAGCGTTACACTATCAGAGCTTTTGTCTTTTGGGTCTTTCCCGAACACATCCCACTCCGGACCGCAGGACAGCTACAAAGGTGAGCAGCTGTATTTGGAACTAAACCACATGTACATTTAATTTGTGCTAAAAAGCTTGACATTTTTGTAACATTGTGTAGCTGTTTTAGCCTTCAATGAAGTCTTTCAGTCCCGCTTTCCATAATCACACTTTTTTGACTAGAAACCTCTAAGAACAAGCCAGTACAGTGAAAATTCGTGCTAAGTTGCTGATGTCAATTCATTGTGAAGACACACATTTGGTTCACCCTCCTGCTGCTCAAGCTGGAGGCGTTTCTGTTGATGACATAGAAGTCTTTTTGATCAATTTTTAAAACTGTACCAAAAACCAAAAATCCCCAAATGAACCTCGTCAAATGTGCTCCATTCATTATAAACATACCTTCAGATAGTCTTTAGTTATAAAAATGTACTTTCTTTCAGTGTCATTTTGAAAGAACTGGAAATGTTGTTCGTCAAGCTTTGGAACACTAAGACATTTTGAAGGGTTTGAAGTTGTGTGGGAAGTATAATGACAAGAGAACGAAATTTGATAAGATTCAGTGTAAATTTAGGATGTTTCGTTCAGTCACATACAAACAGCTAAGATATCATATCAAACAGCTAAGATAAAAATTGTAATAGTAATAGTAGTAATAGTACAAGTGGTAGTGGTGGTTTCTGGTGAGACGCAGTACTTCAAATAGTAGCTGTATTACGTTTTACATGAAAAGAATACACATTGCTTCAAAACTTTACAAAGACGTAAGTCTGGTCACCGGTGAATCTCCCCGAGTTCAGATGGGCGTGACTGACAGGTGGATTAGCCAATCAGGAACACGCATGGTCCATTTGTATCAAAACAAATATGGCTGCTTACGAGGAAAAAAAGAAAGGAAAAAATATCACAAGGGACCTAAAAACATTGCGGATTGTCGTTTTATTCAAAATGATGGGTGACCAATGAGCTCCTTCATTTCACATGGGTCACTGAAATAAACACTGACTGACTGACTGTGTTTAGTTCTGGTTTGAGGCGTGACGGAGTGTGTGGTGGCCAGACTAGTGACTATAGTATTTTTTTTTAAATAATAATAATACAGAGTTATATCTATGGAAGATAATTTGTGCCAAAAAAAAAAAAAGTTTTGCGAAACATGGTGAAAATGTATGCTTAAAAATTCAGCTACTGAAAGTAAAATAAATAAATAAATAAATCAAAATAGGCCTGTCACGATAACAAATTTGATCGTACGATATTGCGCAAGTAAATATAGACGATAAACAATACTATTAAAACCAAAGTGGAATCAAAGTATTCTAAATCTACAATATTGTTAAAAAAATAACAGCTGCAAAAAATAAATAACTAAATGCAACACTTCAGTAATTTTTTTGTATCTATAATGAGTCATGGAAGTTCATAATTCAACCTTCTACAGGCTCAAATCTCATCGTAGTACGGAAAAATAGCCAAACATTTCCCAGTACTACAAAGAAAAAGTCCCCCACGATAAATACTGACCCCCCAAAAGTATTGTTTCGTCTAACATATATTGAGAGATAAGTTGATGTAGTATTTATCCTAACAGGCCTAATTCAAAGTGAGAAATTCAACAGCATTTAAAAATCAAAATCAGATGAAACAAATGATCTTCCATAGATATCATTCTGGACTTGTCAGGCAACTAAATTACTTATTATATTCGTGTTCAAACTTGATAAAAAGGGATCATGTACTTAACGTGATACAAAATTGATATGGTATTATAATATTGGTATTATTAATTTTGTTATCATTTCAAATTACGTTATTCCGTGATAGTATCAAGTAAATCCATGGTCGTTTTCGTGTTAAAACGGGCGACAGTAGATCATTTGGTAGAGTGTTTGTCCACTGATCCGAAGGTTGGCGGTTCGGATCCAGCGCTCTACATAATCATCATTGGTAGAGTGGTCAGATCCGCTGTCCCACAGGTTGGCGGTGCAATTCCAGCTCCCACAGATGAATGCTGTCGTTGTGTCCTTCGGCAAGACACTTAACCCACCTCGCCCCCAGTGTCTGCGTACACCGGCGTATGAATGTGCGTGAAGGGGCGAGTGGTTCCTTGACGTAAAGCACTTTGATTGCCTTGAAGGTGGAAAAGCGCTACATAAAAACGCGTGACCGTAAAATGTGGCTGCAGCATTTCTGTATTTTTGTTTTAAATACAATATCACATTTAGACTCAAATTTTGACTAATGTTTTGAACTCAAACTGCTTCAAATGATCCTATCTACAACACAATACAATCCCGTAAAAGTACACGATATATTGGCAATTTCACTCCACGTAAGCTGCAAAAACGGCATTAGCGTTCTCGCAAGACGGACGACTGCGGGCTGTAGCTAACAACGCTTGAAATTATCAGCCATCAGCGCTTTAGAAAGATATTGGACTTTCTCACTGTGCTCACAGATCACAGCTATATTTTAATACATCATGATTTATCTGCCTGACACAATGTGAAGCACCATTTGGTTGGATAAAGCTCGTCATTAAGGAATGCCAATAGCGGTGATAGGAATATTATTTAATAGCTCATGGTGCTATCAAACTGGAATAAACCTCTGCCAGATCGAGTTAGCGTCAGCTTGCGGAGCGACGTGTTATGGAAATGCATTTGTTTGAATAGAAATGGAGGAATGATTGTGTTTTCCCTTTGTCAGTATGTCAGATGCAGTTATAGCGTTCAGACCTGAATATACACTGTAAAAAACTGCAAGTTTTGTGAGTTAAAATGAATTATGAAGAGTTAGCTACGGTATTTGTTAGTAAAATCAAGCTTATTTTTTTGATACGTTTTTAAGAGGTGACATTATGCATAAACAACTTTTTTGGAGCTTTTTACCATGTTATAACGTTGTTCCCTTACCAAACGCAAGCCTGAAGAGGTTTCAGATGTCATCCATGCATGTTTGAGTTTGTCCAAGACTCGGTCCACGAGCCTACGTCACCCATCCTCTGCAATTTTCAGTCAACATAAAAAAGCATGATACAAAACAATACGCTACAACTTCAAAACCCTGATGCGATGTGCAGTAGTTTCATTAGCGGGACGTACACTGACTGTGTCGTGACGGCGCTCTGAAGGGGGAGTGACCTTGCACTGGGAGCAAAGAGGAGCGAGACTCAAAAATGAAACGGAAACTAATTACACATTTTAATACGTTGTTTTTGGTGAATGTAGCATTTTCAAAACAATAAAAGGTAACATGGTGATTTAAATATGTTATGTGTAATATCCCACAAGAAACGTATTACCGGAAACAATTGTAAATCTGATTTATTCTTAATTACAAAGTTGTTGATAATTTGGTGTTTAGTTTCACAAGACAGTTATCAAATCAGAAAGCAGAATGAGCCTCACATGAGTCTCAAGTTTAAATGCAGAAATCCAGCTGGTTTAAACGTAAATCTCTCTCTCAGATTTGAAGCGTCACCTGCAGCCAATCAATCAGCGCTAGTGCAGCCTCTGCAGCTCAGTGAGTGAATTCTGGAGGCTTTGAGCTTTCACATGAGGCATGGCCTGTCCATATACTGAGAAGTAGAAAACTTGTGTGGTCTATATGCATGTTAAGGCACTGGCAACCCAGATTCAGTTGTGATTGTAGTTGTGATTGTAAAAAAAAGGTAAAAGAACAGGCTACATACAGTACCTATAATTCAAGTTATATGAAAGGATCCTGATTTCATTTTTGCAGTGGATTTGTTATAAAAACACATTTGCCTGGTAAAAATGGCTGGATAATCACGTTTCCCTTTCACTCGCGGTGTCATTTCCACTCGCAGTGCTGTAATCAGATGTAGGTGATACACCTGGAGGGGCTGTGTGCAACAGCATTAGTGAAGCTAGCTTCTACATTAGCCAAGCATTCACAGATTTATAGCACTCCCAGTCCATTAATGTGGCAGGTTTATGTGTGCGTTTGGCCCACTCCAAGTAGAGCAGAGGCGAGGCTGAAGAGGAGTGGGAGATGGAGAAGATAGGAGACCACTGGTGTCCTTGAAAGTGTCAAGTAGATAGAGAAAATGCTATTATACTTAAGGAATATGCAGCATTCATCAACATTATTTATTTAGTCATGAAAACCTTTTAGAGGGTGCTGTATACATTGCCCAACAACTGAATAATGGTTGTAATATATGAAAGAAAGAAATCTTTGTGAACGAAAGAATATGGTTACTGTTAGGGAAGGGACAAGATCTTGTTTAAATTTGCCATCTATCTGCCATTAGTATAGGTTACCCATACCTACACGA